>JANHFT010002357.1:42186-82933 GCA_032467955.1 Pseudoxenodon macrops
ACCATCGACAGGCCCATGCCCACCCACCCAGTCAAGCCACTCTCACCAAGCCATGCCCACCAAGCCACGCCACAGAGCTGGTGAGGAAAATTTTTGAATTTCACCCCTGGGCAAGCCACATTATAATATAGTGTGATATATAAACCTGGTCTTCTTTGATTATGTGAGAGAAATAGATGCGGCATTTCACTTAAATTATTTTCCCATGGAATTTTCCAGATGCTCCTAAAACACAATTCTCAGCATCTTTTACCATTCTTGGCCCTGGTAGTTGGTAGTTCTAAATATCATCTTAATTGTCATCTCAGGACTCATCTGATATACAGAGAAGAAAAGATTTGACACTTCCCACTATGGAGGAACAGTTAGGGAAGCGGACAGTGGATAAATGAACTTCTTTGATTAGAGAAAATACACTACATTTATTGGTGATTGGAAACCTCTAATGGACTTTTTGCATTAAAATGAAAAAAAATGGATTTATAGTTTTGGTGTTTAGAAAAGATAGATGATAGTGAGAAGAATATTATGATGTAACTTTAGAAAGAGAGATTAAAATATAATTGTACTTATAAATGTTGCAAAGGCCATCAGAAGCCAATTCGTTCTTTTCTATTTTTCTTCAACTTTTTTCATTCTTGCACCTTTTGCTATCTTTTTTTCTTTCTTACTTTATATTAGTTTTTATCTTCTTTTTAAAACTTTAAGACTATATTTTTAAAAAAGGATTTAAGTATCATATCCAGTCCACACACCTGACTATGATAATTTGAGTTAATGACTAGGTCTCAGCATAATATTCCTCAAAGGGAAGCTTGAAGGTAAAAGGGTGGAGTGAAGAATTATATATGCTACTTTGACTTTTTGTTGTTGTTGCTGTTGAAAATGTAGTGCTTAAGTGCAATAATTAAAATAAGTAAGCAATGGAAATGTTTCTAAAATCCAATCTTATAATGAGTTTTCAATGCCATTGTGCAAAAGGGACAAGAATATTCTACTCTCTTCTTAAGATATGCTAAATATGAGTTGACACTCACTGCATTAAATGATTTTTGGTGCCCAAAGTGATAGCTAATTGCTACACATTTTGCCAGCATGAGCAGAAACCAAGGGAATCATCATTATACTATATTGCTGCTCTGAGGGAACTAATCGTTACGTGTGAATTTGGAAATATGGCAGATGAGATGATTAGAGATCAGTGTATTGAGAAAACACAATGACTCACATAAGACAGCTCGTGTCTCTAGAATCACCCGAAAAAGTCAAAGCCAAACTGAGTCAGCTAGAAATAAAAAGCTCTAAAGAACTAAGCTACTAAATGTAGTAATTCTAGAGCTGCTGCAGAAACTTCAATATGAGACAAATAGTTGCAAATGAAAATCACATACTCAGCAAACCTAAAGTACTTGTTTTACCATGATTTTCAACAGGAAAATAAGACACTGTATCTCTTCAAAATAGTTGAGATCTATCACTGAGCACTAGAAGACTGGGTGCAGAGCTAAATTATAAGCATCAATGTTCACAACATAAAAATGCATGGAATTACGGAGAAGGATGTATTCACATAAGTATAGAAAAAATAATCCTACATATATTGGATTATGTGAAAATTATGTGTATTATGTTCACTTATTTAGACATAGATTCAAGTACAAGAGTATTAAATTAATGTCAGCAACCAGTTTATTTTTCTACACAGTTTTACTAACTGTAGTGATTTCATTCTGCAGTATCTATTATATAAACAAGTTATTAGGGGGAAATTCTGTATATTTGTCTGCATATGAATAAGGATTTTGGAAATAAACTTCTGTATTGACTGTTGGTTTTCAAGTGGATAGTCAATTGCTTATCTGCTGCAGACACACAGAATCTTGTGGCATCTTAAGGGCTAGAAGTTTCACAATGGTATACATTCATCACATATCTGAAATATTTTAATTTATCCATCAAAATATTTGTTTGTTTCATTGAATGGAAACTTGATCTTTTGTGGTTAAATGGCATTGTTATACAAGCCAAGTCTCTAGGCTTTTTTAGAATAAAATAGATCTATGCATAGGGGATTTGCCCAGTGTTTAAAAACAAGGCAATGTAACACTTTAGAATGAAATCACATCACATCACATCACTCAGCATTAGGAAGGTAAGAGACATATAACAGAAGACCTTAAGAATATTTTTTTAAACCATTATTGAAATGACTAGTTTGCCTGAATAAATGTTGTCTACACTAATGATCTTTTTTTTTAAAATTGAGGGCTTTGCATTCACAAAGAGAAATGAATTCAGCCCCACTGTGGCTAACAGCAATTCAGTTTCATTTATAAAAAAATCTTTGCTTTATTTTACAAATAAAGGAAACATTTTCTTCTGCTGATTCTGAGCATGGGTATTACCAGGATATATCACATGAATATAAGAGACTCCATAGCATTTAATACACAAGATTATCTGCCTTATTTTAACCAGGTTCCACAACAACTTCCATGTGCATCAAAGACCTTTCAAAGAATGATGTTTCTAATACTTAAAATCAGGCTGAAGCTTAGTATTATTTGGATAACATCATTAAGATTTTGAAAAGCTTCTGAGTCTACTATCTGGCAGAGAAGGCAAGGACAGACTCACTGTCCATCCAACATTTTCCCTGCTCTGCTTCTTTTAGCAAGCTGCTCCCAAAAACAGATTCCATTTCATTCAAAAGAAGTTAAAGGTTTCAAAATATCACATGTTTGTAAGAACAAAAAAGATGATTCTCATTATGCATTCTACATCCTGTGTTAATATAATATTATGTTTGCAGCATTTCAAAATGTGCTCTGATTAGACTCTAAACAAGAATTGTCTTAAACTTATATGCAATATATGTGTCATTGGCTGCCATGTTTATCTCAATGTTACTCTATGTCTTCGTTCCAGTGGATTTCAGGACATTCTTCAATATTAGTAAGAATAAAAGGCAGAATTTAGTGAACCAATATTAAATAGCTAAATGTTGCAGTAAAAATACTGATGTTCTGAGTTCTTTAGCATGAAAATTCTCTGGGTGAATTTCTGTCTGTCCACTGTATCCCAGTAAGTTGTTGTGGGCATAAGAAGAAGGAAGACTGCCCTGAACTTCTCCAGAAGAGGCAAGATATAAATCATTATAATAATTACAAGCAGAGCATATAAATATTTAACAAGTCCAAGTGGATTTTAAGGTGCAAAGAAAAGTTTTTGCAAGACTCTTACAGGAACAAAATTAATCCTGAATCTCTACTTACACCTTTCACCTCCATCCTATCAGTGTTGCTACCAAGGGCACTTAAAGTAGATCAGGAGGTTATCTAGTCATAAATACAACACCAGCTTTTGCAAGGTCAGATCTTCCCTGCTAGCTCAGCTGAATATGGAGTCTGGGCAGGGGTGGGTTCTGGTTCTTTTTGCTGCTGGTTCTCTCAGGGTCGCACATGCGCATGCACAGTAATAAAAAAAATAGCTTCTGCGTATGCGCAGAAGCAAAATCCCAAATGGCAGCACCCATAGACACAGCAAAGACTTTGTGCCATCATCACCATGTTACTACCGGTTTTAAAGAACCGGTTAGAACTGGTAGGAACCCACCTCTGAGTCTGGGCTTTTGTTGGCTTGGGTCATCCCTCAGGTTCTGTCAATATCTTTCTTATATGTAAACCTAGTTGGCACATCACTGTTCTATCGTTTGTTTAATCATGGCTGATCAAATAATCCCAATTCATTTTGCTTACCTAACAAACTAAGACATAAACTTTGGTTTACAAATAATCACAAAAGCCTTAAGCCTAATCAAACAATTTATATTAGGGTTTAATATATTGTGTGAAAAAACCCATTGTAGTTCATAAAACATAGTTCATGGCTAAATAAGAATCCATCCATTTCTGGCTTGTTAGCAACCATGCCTAAAGAAACAGTGGTTTAGCATTTGTTCCTGCCACCATCATCTACAGCAATTGTTATTGCATGCCATGTATTCTTTTGAAATGAAATAATTAATCCTTTTCGCTTTTAGGGTTATACATTTGAAAGAGGTGTTGTTCAATTTATTAAAAATGCAAAGTAAAGTCATTGCAGATGCAGGTAGAACTCAGGTGGAAAATGCGTACCAAAGTAGCTATGAGAGCCTGTAAAAAGATGCAGCAGGTTCAGTAATTCAGATAGAAATGTCATCTTTATGTTCCCATACATTTCAGAACTTTCAAAGGATTTGCACAACCCTACTTCCTTCTTACATGCAAAATATAAATTTTAGGGCTCTGCAGAGCTTCTGATGGATTTTTTAGTTTGATGAAGCTTTGATTGAATTATTGGAAGCAGACACATTCTTTCTCTATGTGTGAACATTCCTAAGAATCTGAACAATGATTAATAAAGCCAATTTTATTACTATAATAGGATATTTATGTAAAACATTGCCTACTTCTACAGTATAGAAGTCTAGAATCTAGCTAACTACATCCTATCAGGAATACAGTCAAACAGCATGGGCTTTATCTGGACACCTTATAACAAAGGCAGAAGGAAATGACCTGAAATATGCAATGTTTTAGACAAAAAAGCAGGTAGAAGGGATATAGATTAAATCCTTAACTCTCTCTGCACCTCACTGCACCCTTGTGGCTTGTATTTCATGAAATGCTGAATAGTCAATGCCACTAAATTCACACCTCCAACAATTACCTCACTGAGGCATGCCTTAAAACAATTGAACAGCTCCAAGCATTTCACATCCTTCCAAATTATTTTGGTTTTGGAATACTTACAGACGATGGAAATATTGCAACTTTGGTTCTTTATATGAAAAATTCAGTGAGGGTAGGCTGAGTAACTTGATGTGTTTTCTGATATTGACTTCAGCCAGGTAGTCAATGAAAATTTTCACCTGAATAAACTCTGCTTATCCAAGCTTTTGGGGAATGGCAAGGATAATATTGTTTGAGGATCAATTCAAATTAATTAATCTGCCCATTTATAAACCCCAATTCTACTAACTCTCATGTTAATATATATTTCTATGATGCTCCTGTTAACACAACTGGATTCCAATGCAGCTCTCAACACTTTAAATATGGATTCAAAGTTGCTCTTCCTTTAAAATCTGTAGGTTTGAGGCACATGTAACATTTGGAAATAAGTGGAAGCCAGATACTGGCTCAAATTTTTACTACTTTAAAAAATATGGATGAGTGGTAAAAGTTCTCTATGGATTTCCTATCTCCGTGACATTGTATCTCACCGTGCCATTCTGCTTCTGGCCCCTCAATCAGTGCAAATTATAGCCAACAAGTCACATCGCTTATCTTGAAATCTCTTTAATCAGGGAGCAAAGTAGAGAACAGTTTGTCAATTCAAGAATAGAATATTTTGGTGGGAGCTCCCACCAAATCTTTTTTCAGATCATGCTGTTCTAGGCATAGCTTGGTTATGTATCTCAATCAGAAATAGTTTGCCATGGAAGACTAATTTCGTAAATTCTAGAACATGGTGTGTTCCAGAGAGGACGTTATACTGCGCTTTTTACAAGTTATTCCATTGTCAAATAAATGCATTTCAGCATAGTGCTACCACTAAAATATGCCATCCCTCAAGGGATCATTCTTTCTACTAATGCTGAGAAGAGTCCAGGCTTAGCCAATGTGCTTCTCATAGTTTAGCATCTAAGATGAGTTTCCCAGAACAGCCGTACCTGCCAACCAGCAATATGACTTCAAGATACTCGTGATCAGAGTCAGCAAAGTCTACCATTTCATGAAGAGCAATTAAGGTTTAAGCAATGTCCCTACTCAATTTTTCTTTCCAGATTGAATCTTGAAACTCAAGAGAAACCAAATTGAATCGGGTTGCCATCAAATTTTGAATCTGATTTCTTTGACTCTTGAACCTCCAATTCAAATTGAATCAGGGTTTATTTTTATAGCCACATCCAGTTAATTAGATTTACGTTCAAGTAACTTGACTGCTGCTTGTAATTCAGGAAAGTATCTGTTCCTGACGAGCTAGTCATTAGCAGGTATTTGGATGTGTTTTTCCTGATAAGGAAGAACACACAACCTAAGCAACACTGAGATTTTATTTTATTTTCCAATTTATTTGCTGTCCTTCTTGTGGATCAGATGATTCTGAGTGGCATACATCAAGATAAAACAAACATTCAACACTTATCAATATACAAATAGATTCAAATTGCAAAAATTAAAACAATCTTAAAAAGGGAGGGAGTTGGAGGGAAAAGATGAGATGCCTTCTCTGTTAGTACCAACCAACTCCAGCCAGCAGCTTCTTTCAGAACCCCATACAGTCAGCATAACCAGGTTTTAAGGTTTTTTTCTGAAGCCTAAAAGAGAAGGCTTTAAGGTTTTTTTCCTACCAGTCGGTTGTTTGTAAGCACCCAGTTATGACACATAAGAATGCTTATATAAAACTTTTACATAAATAATCTTTATCTGGCATTGGGCATTGTAGAGCTGGTTACTCTGTTCTGTCCGTCAGGTCAGTAGCAAAGTGTTTGCAAACATTGACATTGCTTATACAAAAATATCAAGGCAGAAACGATAGAACTCAACTCAAATAATATCTTTCTACAAAAATGAAAGAGGGAGAGGGGATTAGAGAGCCCAAGGTTTTAACTGCTTCATTCTGCTCTTCCAAGCTTGAAGATGGTGCCTTAATAGTTATTTCTGTGACACTCAGCACAGTAGTAACTGAGCACCTACTGATTTTCAAAGCTTTTCTGGGTTTGCTTTCATTTCTAATCTGAGCTTTGGCACTATCTGCTTCCTCTCCTGTGCCTGATCAGCCTAAAAATATACAGGTTGGATTGGGGAGGATATTTCAACTCTTTAGGTTAATTTTATATACCGGTATGTAGAAGCTTTTTCTACCTATCAATTGAATATTGTTCAACTCTCATTCTCCATAAAATCTTGTGTGAAGAAAAAAAAATTAGACCATTTTAAAAACATTTTTCTTAATGTTGTATTAAGTATCCTCACATTAAGGCATCAAAACACCATATCCTTACTGGAAGGGCCTTTAAAATGACTGTAGGAAAAGGGGGGGAAAACATGATTTAGTTTGTTACAGTGCAGGCAAAATTGCCAATTTTACCCTTTTGAGAATCTTTGAATATGTCATTACTGGATCTGGATCTCAAACCCAACCCTCTTCTCTGATCCTTTGGTCACATCCTTAGTATTGACTGATGAATCAATTAGGTTATAAAGAATCTCTAAACAATTTCTAATGAGATCGGCAAAGAAAGAATAATTCTTTAATTGGAAATTGTATAAAGCATTGACCATAAACAAAAGATAATGAAACTGAGAGCATAAGTAATAATATTATAGTAAACAAGTATTTGTATTATCTAATTATCAGTTAAGTAACTTATAAACATGGTTATCAGTTCATTGTCTTTTGCAGGATTATTATTTCCCAATAATGAATTCTTGAAAATTCTTCTCATTGATTTTATACATTCTTTTGAAGTTGTTGTATGCTTTGTCTCACTTTCCGTAGAATCCATCTCTATTATTTATTTAACACATGCCAGACATTATGATTAAACATTACAAAGATGCCATGATTACACTTCTCACCTGTCTCAAAAATGTAATATAGTGGTTACAGAGCAAACCTAGGGAGATCTCAGATCAAATTCCCTTCAGCCATGAAATCCCTGGGATGATTTTGGACTAATTACTCTTAGCCTGGCCTATCTGTTGGGTTGCTGTGAGAATAAAAATAACCTCTTAGAAGAAATACAGATACAATCAATCTAGCCCAAGTCAATAAATACCCATTAAAAATTGGTTTTAAATGGTAGGGCGAGATAGTTGGAATAGAGGCAGGGAGGGGCTAGTACCGTCTGCAAAACAGAATTTCTGCTTCAAGTTTTAGATTGTGCACCTATCAGTTTTTCAATGGTAATTTCATGTAGAAATAAACCAAAAACTATATGAAATCATTACATGAATATTCTTGAAATATAATTTTGATGGATTTAATTCATTTAATTCTAAAACAAATGTTAATTGTATCAAAATGAGGGGTTGAAATCTCCCCCACCCATGAAAAAGCATGTACATCACAGTAGTTAGCAGTACAGATTACTCCACCCATCACTATTTATTAAAGAGAATCTGAATACTTGAAGCTAACAACTGCACTAATGCATTTTACATTAGTGGGCTGCATCAAGAAATCCTAACTTTGGGTGCCAAGGGGGTAATTAATATTAGAATATGTTTGCAAAATGATTGTGTTTATGTAGGAGTGAAGACTAAGTACCAGCTTGTATGGATTAAAACAGGCACCTGTTGTGGAGGTGGTAACAAAGGAAATATAGAAAAAATGGTAGAGTATGGAATTATTTTTTATTTCTTTCAAAAGGTAAAGAGTCATTGCATACTCTGAAATTTGGACTTACCTTCAGTGCCTTCCATTAAAATGTATTTTAAAGAATCCACTTCTTAACGTTCAGCAGGACCTTTTTCTCAAAAAAACCCTCAAAAAAATGTCAATCTGCACATTGAAGTTTTTAGCAATATAAAGATACTGTTTTATTTTGCAAGTGGAGAAAAGATACAAGCATTCTAAGCATGTTTAGAGCTGCACATATGCGCCAAAAACTTTTTAAAAATTAATTAAACTTATCAAAGTATAAATATAAATGAAAATGAAAATAGTGGGAAAATGTAAAAGGAAAGTAGTTGAGGTTGCAATGTTGATTTATTCTAAAATAACTAAAAAAGTAGGAAGCCAGTGCTTTTCTTTTCCCCCTTTGCTATAAAAAACTTGTTAGACTTTGTTTAATCAGAAGTAAATCTCGCTACATTAGACAAGAGTAATGTCACTATAATATGCCTCTCTGTACGTGTACACACACAAACAAATAAAGATTAAGATAAGAGTTTTGGAAAATGGAAAATCCAGATGCACCTTCCTTGTCCTCTATCGTTTATCACTGTATCATGTATGTATAAGCATCTGACATTACTGGAAAGCAGGATGCTTTAAATTATGTTTTTGTGAATTACATTGATAGCCTTTGAAATGAGCATTAATTACCTACACTGTCCATGTGTCATTTCTGTATTTGGCCCTTTGTAATTCCTTCCCTGCCTTTCATTATCTCACACCAGTTAAAATACAGAATGCAGGTGTTAGGGCTGTGGATCATTCTTGCTTAATACTCTGAAATATTAAGCAGACTGATAGTGCAACATAAATAAAACAAAAAGGACTCCATCACCTAATAAAGCAGCAATTATTTATCATTATATATAATGCATAGAATTATGCATTGTATAGAATATCAAACCATGTTCATGTTAGGAAAGAGACACATCCTACCTGGAATTTAGATATTGTTACAAGTTTTCCAACCTCAAAAATTCTGAAGCCTGCAAAATCTAAATTCTGCTGTGGCTTCAAGAAATCCTAACCCTAAAGGCTAAATTCTGACAAGGGTCAAGCTAAAATAATATAAAATAATTTATGAGTTAAGATGTTGTATGTCAACTCAGGCATCAAGTTACTGCTTTCATGCTTGCACAGCATACTAAATCCTATTGGAACAATTTCTCAGAATCCTATTCAATTGGTGTACACCATATCTACTTTAAAAGCAAGGAAATTAATGTGACAATAAGCCCTTCTGACACCAAAACATTTATTCCGTTTTTTTTCTTCTTTATTTGTAATCATTTGTAAAAGACTTCCACACCGTGGTGGCTAAATTCATTTTATTCTTATTTTAGAAATAGCCCATTCATGATTGAAAGCAGAGCTGCAGTAAAATTGTTCATTGAAATAAAAGCTAGCAGTGTGATCCTGCATGGAGACAGATAATGGAAACCAGACAACTATCATTCTTTAGCATGTGAATGGAATGGTGTGAAAGGGTTAAGTATGCAGATACAATAAGTCCTATTGTTTATAGAGCATACTTAATGTGGCAGCCTCAGTTGATCAGAATGGAGAATATCAGTTGGAACAGATCTTGGAGTCCAACCTCTGCCTAAGTAGGAATCTCTATATCATTCTGGACAAACAACTGTCCAATCCCTTCTTAAAAACCTCAAATCTCAATCAAATTATAAAATATCAAACCAAATGGAGCACCCACAACTTCCAAAGGCAAGCTCTTCCACTAATTATCTGTTCTGTCAAGAAATTTCTCCTTCATTCTAGATTGGATCTCTCTTTGATAAGTTTCCATTTGTTACTTGTTTTGCCCTCGCGTGCTTTGGAGAATAGTTATCCCCCTCTTCTTAATGACAGCCTCTTAAATATTGGAAGATTGCTATCACGTCATCCCTAATCCTTCTCATTAGACTAGATATGCAGTTCCTGCAACCATTCATCAAGTTTCAACCTCCAGCCCCTTAATCATCTTTGTTGCTCTTCTCTCCACTCTTTTCAGTCTTTAATACTTAATCACTGTAGTTTGTGTGCTAATGAAAATGCATGTATCATCTCTAGTTGCTTTGGTCCTTCATTTAAAATTGACAATTTCCCCATACTACCCCCATACAAAGAAAATAGCAATAGCACTTAAGACTTATATGCCGCTTCACAGTGCTGTATAGCCCTCTCTAAACAGTTTACAGAGTAAGCATATTGCCCACAACAATCTGGGTCCTCATTTTACCAACCTCGGAAGGATGGAAGCCCAAGTCAAACTTGAGCTAGTGCGATTGAAACTGCTGGCAGCCGGCAGTCAGCAGTAGTAGCCTGCAGTTCTGCATTCTAATCACTGCGCCCACCCAAGCTCAATGCTATTGGTACAAGTGCTTCTATTCATATTAAGAATTTTGTTATGCAAAACACCAGACTAAGAAATTGTAGAGTGTATCTAGGGAATGAAAAAACCCGACTGGATTAAACATTTGCTATACTTTCTGAGACTGCTGACCCAAAATGTAATGCCCAAAAATGGACACTTCCAATATTCTTAGGTGTATTTGAATCTCTGTTCATGAAAACAAATATCATTACATTGTAATTGGAAAAATAAAAAAAGGCCAAGGGTCATATAAGTTGCATAAATCTTTAGAAACAAATAAATTTCCCTCCAATTATTTTTCTTTTCCATTAAATTTTAAATGCGTTAATAAGCCCTTTTTTCCAATTTTCACCAAAGTTAATAGTAAAAGGATGTTGATTGTCAGAATATCTTTTCTGAAGAATAAGTCAAATGCTCTATATTATAGACTAAAGATTGTGAATTGTATCTATATCATGAATATGCTGAATTCATAAATGAATTTGTTCTTAAGATTAAAATGTCCATAGCCTAATAATCAAGAAAATGCTGAAAATTGTTTAAAAGAGTTTACCAGGAAGTTAGCATAGCAAGTATTTTAAAGGATCCCTCATTATTGGTTACTGAACATATTAATTTCATTCAAGACAGTTTAGATGCTATTAGCCTTTTGTATGGCTATTTTTTTAAATCGGGATTTGTTATTTTCTTGGTACCAAAACCGGAGTTTGGTTTGAAATGAACATTATTTATTAATATAGTAATGTAGTAATTTCTCGATTAATTCCAATAATTAACTGCTATAATGCCCTGAATCCTAAGCATACATTTTCCTTTCTTATTGTTAACAAATAAGAACATTTCTTTCTGGCTGTAAAAACAATTAGTCTCTTTCATTTTTTTTTCTTTTGCATTCTTTTCTATTTCTGATTGCATCCAACTAGAATTACTTAATTTAGGCAAGATTTTTATACTGAATTTCCATTTATAGGGGATAGCCACTTGCATCACATATACTTTATATTACACTTTGTTTAGGTTTCAAATTAAATTAAAACATAACATAGTTATTTTAACCTAACAGAATAAGGTAATGTTTATCACCAATTAAACACTTTTATGAAAACAGGACTGTTATAAAACAATTAAATCTTGAAAATGCATTATTCCCTAGGAGAGAAAACCCAGAGGAAATTGTTTATTAAAATTGCAATTTTAAGACAACAAAATATTGTCTAGAAAGACAAATTATTTCCCAATGTCAGTTAAGCATATTCTAAACAAGCCATATCTGTAACAGATTGAATTCAACACATTTTTCTCAACTCATTTATCTAATTCAGTCATCTTGATTATAGCTGCACAGATAATGACTCTCATGATAAAACTTCTAAAATAAAAATATAATTTAGTTATCCTATACAAAAATAAAAATAAAATAGAAATCCATTATAAATTTAAATAGTAAATTTAAAAGAGCAATTAGGATATTAAATCACAAATAATTTATTCTTCTGTTAAGAGTTGGTGCAATACAATTTTAAATAGCAATGAAGTACACAATGGTGGAAAATTGGCACTGAATCTATAAGCATGTTATTCATATCAATGATCTCCATATTTTCAGTTCAAAACTTGATTTTAATTAACTGACATAAAAATATTCTCTATTTAGGATTATGGAGGAATGTATTTTTATGTCTTCAGGTACTTCCTGCTATTTTCCTATCAAAATATACCAATACATGACTAATTTTATTAGCAAAATTTCAAATATCTGTCTGAATGTATGTATGCTTCTGCAACACAAAATTCAGTAATGTGCCTCAAATATAATAGGAGGGTCTTCCCTGCTGAATCTGTATTTGCTCTGGATAGCAAATTTCTCTAATGTGGGGTTGGTCAGAATTTATAGTTTATAAGGAAACTGACATTAAAAAAACAACATTAAAATTTACTTTTGGTCTCATAATAACCAATACAAACATGGACATATACACAATTGTATTCTCTCTTAAAGATATTCACTCTTGAATGAGAAAGTTTAGACAAGTTTTACAAAAGCTGCTATACTATCTTTGTTACATAGTAATTATTGTACTACAAGTTAAATACACTTGTGAAATAAAATACATGTCAACCTATCTATAATTTGTTTATAAATACTTTGTAAATTTCAGTCAGGCTAAATGAACACTTTTTCAAAGTCATTGCTACTGCAATCAAAAAAGATCACAGCTCTTATTTATTTGAAACCATTACAAGGCCATTAAAAATTCATATTGTTTTGTGTTACTGGAAGAAAAAGTAAAATGAACTGCCACTGGTTCAACCATTTTGCAGGTTTCCAACAAGTATTTTAAAATTATTTTATATAGACATGTTGTATGTTCCATGATAATTCCATCATTTCAGTAGTTGAGATAGTCTTCATATCAGGATCTGTCAAATACATGCTTGGCTTCTCATCCAACACTGAGGCCAGCATACACACCCACAAATTCCTCATATCACAGTTTGTATTTCTCCTCTACTTGGGTTTGTGACCTTGCCAGTTTGTAGTGTACTACCTTGCATATTCCACGTGAAAAAAACATAATATATAAAATATTGCTGCTGTAAAAATTTCCCCCCTACTCTTACAAAAGAATTTCTGGAAAAATACTAAATTCCCTTAACCTTCATAAACATACAGTACTGCTCACATACTTCAGTCTGTAACTGTTTGATATACAGTTCTAAGCTCATTGCAAATTGTTTGTGAGTGTATTTTCTGTCCAATATTGCCATCTAGAGTACAGATGTATTTTTTTCCGTAAGGACAATTATATTTGTTTATAATTAGCTGAGAAAAGCTAACCTAGATCGGCAATATACTCCAATACAGCCATTTATTAACAAGGCAAGGTTGTCATTTTCTTTCTAAAATTAGAAGCAATTGAAGATTTTCTTCAAAAGATGTTGACAATGCCAAAGAGATGATGAGGCTGCTAACAGGTACTGCTTATTAAAATTATGTTTTCACTGCTGGTAATTTCCATACTGCCCCTATAAATAAATTGAAAAAGGAGGATAGTTAAGTAAAGGGCAAAAAACTAAAAGTAAAACACATACATTCTTAGCACTGATTTCTTTTAAAGTTATTTTAAAAGAAATAGGGTTAGTTCTTATCTCAAGTGTGAAGAAAGAAGTTGGGTTATACTTTCAGCAATATATATATTGGTATTTGATTTCAGTGGCAACTACCAGTATTCAAAAACAATTCCATAATTCAATTGTTTAGATTTTTGGATCCAGGAAATGTTTTTTAAACATATCTTGCCTTGATATAAAAAAATGAATATTAAAAATTACCCAAAAAGCAAAATATGGTTTCCAAAACAGCTTTTTAGAAATCATTGTAAATACAAAATACATTTATTCTTTGTGTCTGCTTTTTAATTTTAGTATGTAAGTATAACTTTGTTCAAAGATAGATTTTTATCTCTGCCAAATCACATATTTACAAATGTTATGGTAATTTAAAAATACAAGAAGTTGGAACTGTCATCAGGTAAAATACAGCATAAACAATATTAAATTATGCCACATTATATACATCCATTATTACCAACATTTTGTACAGGAATGTTTTTTGCATCAATCTATATACTACTAATAGTCTTACTGTCAGTTTGTTCTCTTAAATTGGGCAAAACTGGAAGGTACAAGGCAGTAACTACTGACCTAAAGTAATCCAAATGGACCAATTTACAGAATGCTAGAACCCATGATCTCCTATAACAGTTATGGCTAACCTTTTTCTTCTTGCATGCCAAAAATGGCAGCATGTGTGTTCTACCACATGCACACGTGCCATCGCAACCCCCCCACACACACACTGCACTGTACATGCATGCGCGCCCCTTCCCCCATTGGGCCGTTTTACGCCCTGCACAGGGTTCAGGCAGCTTCCCTGAAGCATCCAGTGGGTGAAAAACGGCCCTACGGGCAAACCGGAAGTCACTTCCAGTTTGCCTGTTGGGCCATTTTTTACACTCTGGAGGCTTCAGGGAAGCCTCCTGAACTCTCCGGAGGGTGAAAAACGGCCAAAAATCAAGGCCAAAAATCAGCTGACAGGGCATCGTCTTGCGTGCCCTCATAAATGGCGTGCCATAGGTTCACCTTCACTGTCCTATAAGAATGAAATTTCGAGAAGTAGTGGACACTACTTACTTAACACTACTGTGCTTTCCAACTACACTTCTCAGAAAACTATAGGTTGCATGGTATAGGAGAAGGTGGGAGGAACTTTCTTTCCTGCCTTCTGCAATAAGCAGGCAACAAAGCCAACAGGTGAGCTGTGATTGGTTGCTTTGAAACTCGGATGCTGGCTTGCGAGGTAGACTAGCTGCGGGTGACAGTTGATGGCTTAGCCCTTTTTCTCTCTGGAAGGAGGGGGCTTTTGGGGACATGTCAGGATGGGGAGCAGGATTGCAGGTTTCCCTGCAATCCAGACTCTTTTTGGAAGTGGAAGGCAGTTCCATGGGTCAGTCAAGGAGGAGTGATTTCTGATGCTCCCTACCAAATTTCCATAAGTAATAATTAATAAGCAGGAAGTTGGAAATTGATCCTGCTTCCACTGTTTTTTTTGCCCATTCATGGTAATTTTGTTTCTCTGTTTAGATAAGGAATTATCTCTGAAAGGATAACCTAGTGGAACAGGGGTACAATCATCTACAAATGATATGCAGAAAAATAAAACAGTTGAAATCCACCTCTTGTATCTTTTTGCTTTCTGATCTGAAAAGACTGAAAGACAAAAGATAATTTTTGGACACAACAAACATTGGTATTTATTTTATTATTTTGTTTTTTATGACTCTGGTCCTTCAGGAGCCAAGAATGATAAAAAGTATATATGTGTCAGAAACATTCAATATAAACTATTAGATAAAATATTTGTAAAGAAACAAAGTATAATTAAAACATTTTTTAAAAATATTGTGAGTTGGCGTCTCCCTGTCACCCATGCATTTCTCTGTGCTTGTTTGTTTAAAGTTTACTTTACTCCTGAATAGGGGATGTATAGTGGCTCAGTGGTTAAGATGCTGGACTTGTTGGCTGGAAAGGTTTGAGACCCAAGATCCTGTCCTCATCCAGGCATCTGCCAACTTAGCAGTTTGAAAGCATGCAAATGCGAGTAGATAAATAGGTACCCCTTCAGTGGGAAGTGATGGCCACATGTCTGCAGAAATATCTTTGGACAGTGCTAGCTCAATGGCCTTGAAATGGAGATGAACACCACCCCCTATAATCAGCAATGACTAGCAGAGTAAAGCAGGGATCCTTTACTCCTGCATGCGACTTTTGCCCGCAGTTAACAGTGAAATAAACCAAAAGTAAATTATGAATATAAGCCTATGAACTTACGGCCTATGAGTCAGATGCGTCACACGTTGGTCATGGCCAGTTTAGCAAATGGGGGGGGGGAATCCCAATATGTCATGTGACACTGCTATAACACCATGAGTTTGGCACCCATGATATAAGCAGTGATGGAACCAGGTGGCATTATCAACTATCTTCTCTACTACTCAAGAATCTTTGCTTTAGGCCCATTACAATTCATCAATCTATGCTGAAAATGTAACTTCAAAAACTGTACCTGGTCATATCCATAAGGTCTTTGCTGGGGAGGCTGGGGAGGGCCAGGCTGAGTAGGTCTATATCCTCCATATTGTTGACCTTGTCCTTGAGGATAATTGGAATACTGAGGTCCTGGAGCACTTTGGGAAGGACCTACAATATTTTGTACAGAAATTCTAGCAATTCAGTCATTAAAAACACAAGTTTTTATATTTTTATTTCTCTAGATAAGGACCTTCAATCAAAATTTTAATACATTCATATTTTCCCACTTGAAGTCCAAAGTACTCATCTCTCTTGATAAATTTACAAATATGATCAATGGGCTTGGCTTAATGAGACCAATTATACACAAATAGGTTTACAGCAAAGTTATCAATACCTTTAAACAATCAGAACAAAGAAAATTGTTTTGTTTTAAGAACCTTATTTTAAGGATTTAAATGTATGGAATCATGTAAAAACATTATTTTCAAAATTGTAGTGAAACGTTTTTTCTAAACTTGATGGAAAGAAATTAAATATTTTGATGTCTCCCTTAAGATTCTGTGGGATGTAACTTAATTAAAAGGCCTATGAATTATATAAAAACCATTAAGAAAACTGTCTAATCAGTATTATTTATGTAGATGCAACCTTACCTCAATTTAATTCAAGGGTGTATTTATAGAACACTATTGTCACATATTCTACTTGTACCATACAACATATTATATATTATTCACGTATTCAATATTTTAAGTCAAATATAGCTGTATTGATCTTCCACAGCAAAAAGGGAAACAATAAAGCTAGGGAAGAATGGGAATGGAATTGCCAAGGCTATTAGCACTTGCCCAGAATATTTGCATACTGCCAAGTACAAAAATCTGGAGAGAGAACGATAAGTGGAAAACTTGGGCAGAAATAACTAAGAGTTTGATTTATACAAATTTCTTGTTTGATTATTCTATACTTAATTTCTCCATATTGCATACAACTTTCCTATATCGATAATCCTGGATTTACAACCATTTCTTTACTGATCAAAGTTACAATGGTGCTGAAAAAAGCTGAGTTATAACCGTTTTTCACATTTATAACTGTTGCAGGATCCCTGTGGTCATGCAATCAAAATTCGGGCACTTGGCAACTGGCATATATTTATGATGACTGCAGTGTCCTGGGGTCATGTCATCACCTTTTGTGACCTTTTGGCAAACAAAATCAATGGGGAAACCAGATACACTGAACAACTGTATTAGGATCTTAATGAATTCAGTAATTCACTAAATAACTGTGGCAAGAAAGGTCATAAAATGGGGAAGAGGCACTAAACTGCTTAGCAAAGGAAATGTTGGGCTCAATTGTGATTGTAAGGACTACCTGGATTCCAGAAAAGCATTTCAAGCTTTTAAAAGTTGTATCAATAATTTTTTTTACACGTTGTATATTATTGGGATTCATTTTGACAAATTAGGAGGCAATAGTGAAAGCAATGTGCTAGAATTGGTTGTTGAAGCACTAACTTGGGCTCTAACGTTTTCCCCCCTTTAGCAAAACAAAGAAATTGGAAATATTGAAATTATTTTGAAATTATTCAGAATTCTCTCTTACACATGCATTCCAGGATAATGCTTAGTTTAACCTATGGTTAATGAATGTGCCACGAATTTCCCTTTGATACAAACTTGACACAGTAATTATTTAGCTAATAGTCTCAAGTACAGATTTAACAGATTTCCTATTTTCCATGTAACCACCATGGAAAAAGAGGGAATGGAGACATATCTTTATTTAAAACTGAAACAACCATACTGCTTGGTGACGGCAATCCCAGTTGTTGTCTTAACCCCAACACATACCCAATTCATTAAGTGAGAAGTGGAGGGAGCCCCAAGTAAGAAATGTGAGATGCTGCTGAGGGTGGAAAGCATGGGAGGAACTGGGAGAGCTGAGGTAAGTCATATGTGAATTGTGGGAAAATAGGAAAGGTTTTGGGAGTCCCAGTGCAGACCATGAATGCAGGAAGGCTGGGTGGCACAGTACAAGTAAAGGAAGGCCACAGATAGTGCGAGCGCAGGAAGGGGGCGGGGGGGGGGCGGCGGCACATGCATAGAAAGCCAGGGGTGAATTGTGTGAATGAAGAAGGCTATGGGGTGAACAATGTGAATGCAGAAGACTGGGATGTGTGTGTATGCAAAGGGTGTGACTTCCCCATTGACTTTTCTTGTGGGAAGCCAACAGGAAAGGTTGCAAATGGTGATCACATGACATTGCAACCAACCTAAAGTGCAAGCTGGTTGCCAAGTGCCTGAATCATGATCACATGGCCACAGGGAACTGTGTTCATGATTCAGGCCCTTCAGCGGTTCAAGAAACAATCGTAAGTCCATTTGTTCAGAGCCTTCATAACTTTGAATGGTCACTGAAAAAGTGGTCAGTAAGTAGGACTACTTGTGTTTAGCTTGGTTTATTATTCTTATAATATACTTCTTTGGTATTTGTTAAAAATAAGAATACAATCCAGTTAGAAAATAATTACATGTACTCTTTGAATTTAATGTGGATTCACTAAATCCTTCCTCCCTTCTATCTTGGTGGTGACCACCCCTGAGTAAAGAATGAATCTTGTTCTTCCATTTTAGAATTGTAGTGCACTGCTTCTCTTCCATATAGAGAGACTCTTCTGCTCTGATATGGTATACAAATCCTACTGCAGTTTATTATAAAACATTTGAGGAAATTAAGATAGTTATTCAGTGTTTCTTTGGTACGCATCGTTAACTGGTTCCGGGTGGCATGATGACTACCAAAAACGATGAGTACTTAACAAAAATTTCCCATAAGGAATAATGTAATGAGTCACAAGGCAGCCAACATTGACACATTCTAGCTTGTGTGTTGAGTAAACAAATTTATGAGTATCAGTAAATCTGTTTACCAACAAATGATGACTATCTAGACAAAATTTTCGAACCAAATTTGATGAGTTTCAAAGCAGTTGAGTACCAAGGTACCACTGTATAAGGATATCTCGTATTGTTGCATTTATTGTTCTAAAAGAAAGGATTTCAGAAAGCTTTTAATTCTTTTAAATTCCTCTTCTTAAAAATATGAAAAAGGTAGGAGGGGGGGAATCCAATCTCCACATTTTCTCCCCTGAAGTTTCACATTTCTACCCTCAACTCAAGGAAATCCTTTTTTTATTTTCCAAATTCCTCTTTAGAACTCTATTTTGCATACATGTATTACAAATATATAGGTTATTGGTAAATTGACATTTAAACAACCAAAACAAAACTACTGAATCTAACTAAAATAATGATTACCAACCACTGCTATTACTGCATGAGTTTATGTATGTCTTTCATTAACACAGGGAACTAAGAGTATAAACAAAGGTTGACCAAAGCTGTGCTTGATACTCAAGATTCCCGACACAAGTGAATCGTCTTGCTTACCATAACCTTGCTGTTGTCCAGGATAACCCTGCTGACCTGGATATTGTTGCTGTTGATAGCCAGGTTGTTGAGTTGGGGCTTGGTATGCATCTTGCTGTTGGCCATACTGAGCATTACCTGAAATAGGAAATGAAGCAAAAACAGTTAAATGCTGTTTCTTCTGCATGCGTGGTTTTTTTTAAGATGCACAGCAAACACCACAAAAAACAAAATGAAAATGCAGATTTATATCAAAAACTAAGAAAACAAAGAAAACAAACCAAAACAGAAGATATTCAGCCAAGCTGCAGTTAAAGCCAAATTTGCAAGGCTAAACTGCAGTATTTTCACATCTCTGCCAAACGAGTATTACTTTTACTGGAACGTGATGTCATGACTTGATAAGGCCATGACTATGCTAAACAAACAAAAAAAAGACAAAATTAAAGACAGCTACAGAGCACAAACTAGCTACACAAATCAGCAAGCTGTTTCCTAGTGGCACTATATTTGTATGTGTACATACACACAAAATATAAACTGGACCAATGAGTTTATGTTCAAATAAAAATATTATTGAAAAAACAACTAATAGTGTTATAATAATTTTACTGCTGTTAGAATGACAAACTTAAAATTGTAAGTTTAGATGTTTGCAAGAAACTAGTTCCCTGCAATTCTTAACAGCCAGCAACTAAAACACTACAAGAGCTTTGCATGGGCAGGAAACAAGTTAATGTTGTGCAAGAAATGTTTGCTCTTTTGTGGAAGGGGAGAGGAAAAGGAATGTATGTGCGCATGTGTGTGTGAAGGTATATAGATACCTCCTTCGTAGTAATGTTGTGAGGAATCCTCATAAGGCCTATCGTAGCCTTGTTCAGGATACGACGGTTGCTGATAACCGTAATCACTATGACCTACATCAATTCGACAAGAGACAGGAAGAAACGTTAATGGCCTCTGAGTGAAAACCCTATGAATATTTCATTTTACTGAAAAATCAGTGTCAGCTGGAAATACATGAAAAAAAACCTTCAAATTAAATTAGAAGGATTCACCAATAGGACAGGATTTCCTTTCTTACTGAATGAACATGTGACAGGAGGAAAAAAATCAGCTAAAGTAGTTTTAGTAACATCACAGCAAGGAATGGTCTTACAGCTTCTGGTAAAAGGGTAAAAAAATTGTTTTTTTATGAGATCATTTATGCTTTACACATGTAAAGAATTATTTAATTACAATGAACAAATAATTCAATTACCATACTTTGCTGAACACCTGTTCTACTTATCTTCAATTCAAAAATGTATGCTATTAAAAGCAATGAGAACTATAATATATAATGTTCAATAACCTTTTCAATAACCTTTATATGATTTTACATGGCATATTTGTTAAAATACTAATAAGTTATCTAAAATCTAATTAAAAAAGAAAAAAGAAAAATGAGGCTGTCCTATACATACAAACATAACCAGTAAATGCTGCATTCTAACAATAGGATCTGCTTGACATTTTCATTCATATCAGATACCTGCCTATAAGAATCTAGTTCATATGCGCTATTGAAAACAACAGCTTTGAAAAAAAGGACATTTCTTTAAAGTGTATGCTAAAGTTTTTTTTTTTTGTGATGGGGATCACACATTTAATTCAGCTATACAACCATTTATTTCTGTTTTGTTTTTTGTAATGTATCTTCTCTACAGCTTCTTAAAGAAAGGACTATTTATAAACAACATTTTATACTCAAACATTATGTGTTGTACCTATTTCAAATATAACAGAGTTTGCAAGTGCAAAAAGTATGCCCCAGAGAGTACCTAGGGCTTGCCAACATTCCTTTTATAGCCCCCAAACTCTCCCAGACTGAGTGGCACTGTAAATTTGGGACTCAATTTATATTTCAAGGCCTTTGAGAGTAAAAATGGCTGCCTTAACTGATGCAGATCCTTAAAGTAGCCATTTTATCTCCTAAAATCCCCAAATTCCTGCCTTCAACAGCACAGTCCCGACTTATTTTTGGAATTAGACACTGACAAAGTTTGTTGTGACCTCTGAGATGACACAAGTTGCCTCAACTTACCTAGTTGCAAATAAAGTTTAGGATACTTTTTACAATTATTTAAGCAACATCTTAAAATGATTAAACTTATGTTGTTACATTTTACTTCGTACATAAAACAGTCCTACAGAATCCACTATGACTTAAAAATGATTAACAAGAATTTAAAGATATTTTCAATGCAACTTATCTTACCGTAATCTTACATAGCACAAAATAGATTCTAGGTTGGTCTAGCAAAAGGTGTTTGAAACTGATTTTATGATATACAAATTAAGTAAAGCATAAGCATGGGGATAAATGGTAAGTATGTTGTTTAAAACTTAGCAAAAACAATTCGGAATATTATTTTTTTCAGAAAGTAAAATTAATTTGAAACAAATATTTGCAATAAATAAGAATTACATTGAAAAAATAGTTTACTACCCACCATGAAATTTAATACATAAAAAGTGTCATTCTAACTCTTACAACTATAACCCATATCTATTCAGTTTCTAATTAATCATACTATTTAAATATATAAATTAAAAATCTGAATTCTTAAGCAAAAAGTCTCATCATTCATATATTTTCAGGATATACAAAGAATCGGCTTTCTAACTGTGTGTAAATGCTTTTCCGGTAATACATTTCAAAAGCTCTAAGAATCTTAGAGGGGAAAAACTATTATATATTTTTCAGAAACAATGTGGTTTACTGGATTAAAGTATTGAATTTGGATTGGGAAATCTAGATAATGAATGGGCCTCAGCTACATAAATTTATTATGTAATTTAGGGCCAATCATTCTGTCTCGTTCCTATCTACAGGTTTACAAAACAGGCGGAAGTGCTTTGTATGCTACTTCAAACCTCAGAATGAAAAGTGGTGTTAAACATCTTCTAAATAAATAAATTTGGTGTAAACAATTGTGCCACTTTAAAAAAAAAAATGCAGAAAAAATATACTTTTGAAAGACCATTTCTGCTTTAAAGATTTATTTTAGCAGACAGGTTTCTGTTACTTTAAAACAACTTTCTATAAGTGAAGTACTATTATAAACAGACCTATTACATAACCATTATCTGTGTGGTGGGGAAAAAAGTTGAATAGCAAAATGAGGGACTTGTTATAAAAATCTTATTGTGGTACTTGAGTTAAACTATATATTTTACAAATAAACTAATATTTTGAGAAAGCAATAAATTTATATTATTCTTTGGGTTTTCAAACTATAGAACTTGAAAACGTTGATAAATAAAATTATTCTAGTGATTAACAACTAAAACTTTGCTCAACCAGTGGTTTTATGTATGTATCACTAATAATGGGCAGGTATATAAAATGGGAAAGTTAACATTATGAGAGATTACCATCAGGGTAATATTGCTGGTTCATGCCTTCTGGAGGACCCTGTCCACCATGACTGTATTGGTCCCCATAATAGTCTTCCTGGCCTGAGTACTGCTGTGGTGGGCCTGAAAAACCACAACCAGTCAATATGTAAATAATTTATTTTTTCTGTTAACACGCTCACTAATTTCTAAGTGTAATTTGAGAAACCCTCTCACCTATATTTCCCCCACCCGTAACATTGTGTTTCAGAAAGTTTACTTTAATGCTTTGTGTTTAATACATGTACGTATTGTAGAGAGCACCTTGATTGTATGATATACTAAATGTGAATTTACATTTCACAAAGCATATAGACAATATATGTTTACGCTGCCCTCTGAGACAGAAATACAGATTTCAACATTTATTGGCAAGGTGATGATTAGTTTAGCCTCAATTTATTTGGAGGGAAATGTAATATGACACATTTGACAGTGGCTAGATGTCAGGATGCTTATAGCAAGCAAAATTTGCCTCAAACGCTGAGACAAAGGGGGCTTCTATGCCTGCAACGACTAAGAGAAACTGGATCGATAAGAGTAAAAAAAAGTGTTCAACTTTTAAACCTTACCTTGCTGTGGAGGTCTATATGGAGGAATCTGCCTCTGTCCCATCATATGGTTTCCTTGATTAACTTGGCTTATCATTCCCATTGGTGGCTGTTGTCCCTGATAATGTTGTGCCCCTCCCTGGGGTATATTATACTGTTGAGATGGCGGTTGCTGGTGCATCATTGAACCTGCAATGAGAAGAAATGCAGCAATGTTTAACTTTTTTTTCAATTATGTAATATTAATTTCTCTCAATAGCACCCAATTTATTATGTTTTAATCAGTCCTGAAAATATGCGATAGGATTTTCTGTATGAAAAATGCACATAATTTACCAACCTATAATCACGGGTATGTTTTCTCTTGGTAATAAACAACAAGCCATTTTTATGTATCCCAAGCTACCCTCATACAGATATAAATACATACACACAGGTATATATCTATTTACAAAATCCATGTTGTTTTTATTCTATGTTGTGAAGCATGAGGTTATGAGATTCACGTAAAGCTATCTGGGTAACTTTGTTTTTATAACCTCTTATTTATTAAATGCATTTTTGTAGGCACGTTCAAGATGTATGACTTTTTTTTTACTCTGAATTGATCTAGTAAAAATCCTCAAATGTTTGTTCTTATTTTAGGACAAAGAGAAATAGTAAGGCATAGAACAGGGGTACCAAACTGGTAGCCTGCGGGCCGGATGTGTTACATGCAGGCTATGCCCACCCCAAATCCGCAATGACAAAAAACATCATGATATGTCATGTGACGTGATCAGGTTTGACACTTGTGGCATAGAATATTCATAGAATCACTGGATTTTGATCTCAATGCTTGTGTGTTTTGTATATTCTTAGTAACTAATATCCCGGTTGTTCACTCTGCTTTTCACAACTTTTTACTGACCTAACTGATCAGTATTTTAGTGTCATTTGGAACAAATATAAGTATTATCCAATTAAACATAATTGTTTTGGAAGAAACCTTTTGAAAATCTGTTGTGTCAAACATAACATACAATTTATGTTGTATAATAGCTGTGTCACTCTAGCCTTAATTCAAAGCATTCATAATTTTTATAATTATAATTGTATTTCATAAAAAATTAAGTATGCAAAAAAAATGGACATCAGCCTTCAGTCAAGTTCTCTCATTTCCTTACTTGCCATATTAACAATTGTTTGCAGAATTATGGGGGATGGGGAATAAAGTGAGAAAAAAGAAACTTTTAAAACTTTGTTCTATAACATGTACAAGGGACTGTTGTCAAAAATTAAATTGTATGTAGTGTATATCTATTAATGAAATTTATATCTCAGAAGCTTACAATCATCACAGCGAAAACCACCAACATCAAAATAAAACCCCAGGGAGCCAGAAGAGACCATAGAAGGAATGATTGCTCAGATACGAAGTAACCGGAGAAGGCCCTCATTGTCATAACCACCAGTAAAGCTTCTGAGAAGAGCAGATGTAGACTTTTTCTGAGCATTTAGGAATTTTTGCAAAGGATATGCTAGCCTTTTAGGGCACTAATAAGTAAAACTTTTATAACAGAAAAGTTTTATAAATTTTATAACAGAAACCATTGAAAAAGATTAAGAATCACCTTTTCCCCCTTGACTATAAAAACTAACATTAACAGTGAGTGAGTAAAATCAGTGCAAATAAACCATCCTTTTTAGAAATAATTTAAGAATTTTAAAGCATTGCCTCTTTTGATAATTCTACTTTTAGAGAAAGGCCAACGATCTATTTCTTTACCTTGATTTGGCGGCATATTTATACTTGGTCTGGGACCATAGCTGGCCATGGGTTGTCCTTGGCTTATTGTCATCTGACTCTGTCCAGGTATATTTTGTGAAGATGGCACTGAATGATTATAGGCTCCCATTGACCCATGATTATTTGAAGGTATACTCATGGAGTTGTTTGCCATACTAAGTTGGCTTGGTCCAGGTCCCTGTATGGGCATATGGTTAGGTCCTTTGGAGAGAGAAAAAAAGTATATTTAAAATAAATAATAAAAACTTAAAAATGTCATACTTTAAAAATGTCATAAATAATCTTAATAAATTTTCAATCTAGCACCTGTTATCTACAAAAGTAATATAATAATATAATAGCAATAGGTTCTCCTTTCACAATAGGTCCATTCTAAAAAGTAGTACATTTATACAAATGGATAGTATATTTATTTTGAGGTTTTAAAACTGCTCAGAAAACGGCAGAAAAAGTATACTACACTGCAGCTGCAATAATAGATAAAAAGATAATTTATGACTACGGGTCATAAGTATACATCTAACAATTTTTATATTGAATGTTATCATTTTCACTCTCTTTGTATTATACTATTAGTCTGGGCAATGTGAACATCTCAATCTCCGTAATCGGGTTAGGAAACAAAAACATAGACTTTAGTTAAGTTTGGTATTTTAACAGCAATGTTACAACATTGCTGAACAAAACTATAAACCATGATTCATATCCTATTGCCTTCCAAGGTTTGGAACTTGTGGTCTACAAACTTCATATAGCATGACAACTGGCAAAGAATTATGACAAAATACCTGAAGAATATTTTGCTGCTTAACCTTGAAACTTTAATGTCCAATACTATGTTCTCATATATGCACTGCATATATGAGAACATGATCTGAGTTCAAACATTCTATGTTAAATTTGAAATGGATTACTTTAACCATTTTGGAAGCATTTCAAGTTCAAAACGAGCCCATTTTGAGATCAAATTCAAAAGAGAGCTGTTTATGTCAGAGATCTAACTTAACAACAAAAGTTTGTTTCTGGAAGAAATATAAATTGGATTATGCTAGCGAAGTTGTTATTTTGAAGTGCAAATCAGTGATACAGATGGTCTTCACCTAACCTTTTATTCAGCGACCATTGGAACTTACAATGGCACTGAACAATGACAGTGTTCTTCACTTTGAAGGCACTGTTCTTCAAAGTTAGACCATAGCAGTGCCTCCATAGTCATGTGATCAAATTTTTGGTGAGTGGAAGTCTGCTTGCATTTATTTTCACTGTGTATGCCTCAGTTCCACTCAATAGCCTATCTCCCCATCGCTGCCAACGTCTCTGTCTGTTTGGCTACTGTCAATTCCATTGCTGTCTCCAGCTACTGAGAAGGTGCATAAGAGCCAAATTAGCTCCTGGCCATTTGTGAGGTCCTCTGCCAGGCACATGTCAGCAGCAGCCGAAGAAAGAAGAGAGAGAAGGTCATTTGGGATAGCAGGGATATCAGTGAAGTGCAGGGCAGTCAAAAAGGTAGAATGGGAGGAGACAGGCAGGTGGGGGATTGAAGGAGAGGCGGAAGGTCCTCAGCTAATGATAGCATGGTTGTGACCTAACAAATGCAACCAGGACTACCAAAAGTACTTTCACTAAGTGATGCAGTCATGTCATGTTTCACCTAATGAACTTAGGGATGAAAATTCTGGTCTCAATTAAGATTGTTAAATGAGGTCTACCTTTCTATACTAAATTTGTAAGAGATAACTTGAATGAAATCAAAGTATGGTTCAGAGAATATGGCAAATCAGAATTAATTTAAGTTAGTGAACAATTAAAGAAAAATTTAAAAAATCAAACCAGTTTCTATCCCTAATGTGTTCTGAGAACACACCAGAAACAGAAACCGCATATCATGATAAAGCCTGTAGGCTTATACCCAAGATGGTGAACCTATGGCACACAGAACCCTCTTTGTGGGCATGTGCGCCATTGCCATTTGCTCTTCTGTGTTCCAGCGTGCACATGACCAGCTGGCTGGTGCTCATGCGTGTGCCAGAACCCAGAAGAGAGCAGCTGGTCGATGCGCATGTGTGTGGTGGCCAGCTGCTCTTCCGGTTTCCCGGGTGTGCTTGCGCACGCTCCTGTTTCAGCACTCGGTGACAAAAAGGCTAACCATCACTGGTTTATACCATGCCAAGTGATGTTTTAAACATTGATTTGTATGACATAGCTCCTCTTATTAATCTTAATACAGTAATAGGAAGAATGATAGGGAATAATCAGCACATTGTTCAATAATATGTTGCTTATTTCATGGAGTTCCAAATTAGAATACTGCCTGAACACATTTTAGGGCATTTTTAAAAAAATAATCTATTCAATCATGCATAAATAGTATGTTACATATATTGTCTCATTAGAAGAAAAACTAGGTTAAAACTATACTTAACTACTACAGGTCCTCATTTAGCAATTGCAACTGGGACTGACAACTTGGTTAAGCAAAACTGTCACTAAGTCTATTTATGATTTTACTTCAGTTTTCCTTTGCTTTAAAAACCTTTACATTCGTGCTATCTTTTTTTTCATCACTATCATTAACTGCAATGATTGCTAAATGAGGCAATTGCTAAATGAATACTACCTGTCTTCTGTCTGAAAATTTAAACCTAGGACTAGAAAGTTAATGAAAAAATAAATATGATCATCAGTAATTCACTAGTTTTTTTGGATTGCATTGCTTTACAAAGTAATAATATTTCAAACAAGAATAACAGAAAACAATGCAAAAGTACTTTAAAGTTTCAGAGGTATGATTTCAGATATATCTTATACTATGCCTGTCATCTTATAATTGGTAATACTTATAATTGGTAAATTATAATATATCTAACTATATAAATGACTATACATGAATAACTTAATTATTAACTTAAATTAGCTGCTTGGCTGACACGAGAAGCATACACCCTTTCTTGCGTCTACATTTGTTTCTTGGCTGCACAAAGATTAGAATTTAAAAATTCTATTTTTCTTTGCATGTGTTTTAAACTGGATGTACATATATTTTAAAATGCTCCCTATGTTGAGACTAAAATATTCATTTTAGGTTTGAAAAGAATGATCGATAGAAATCTAGGACTCATTAGCTGGACAGGAATATGAATTAGTCTTTCCCTATTACAAGAAACATTAAGTCAATTTACTCAGAAGACTCACTGATTGAGAATTTATTCTTCTAAAACTATGCTTAGATTTACAGCTTCGCTATTTAATTTGCTGTTAAAATTTTATAGGAATTCTGATGACAGCTTTTCCCCACTTAAGGAAATAAAACAGAGTTAAGAGCATGGTGATATGAACTAACTTGAACAAATATAATAAAAGAACAATTTTAGAAGAAACTAAAAAAAAGAACCCAAATCTAATACAAGAGCATTTTAATACACAGCCTGAGAAATTGTATTTCAGCAAGAAAAGAAAAATCTATGCTTAAAAGCAATTTTCTCTATAGGTATAGTAGAGATCACTATGAAAAAACACCAATAGCTTATACCTCTTTATTCTCTTAAAAAAGCTGTTTTAAGGTTTGAAATAATTCTTCTAAGATATTTTTCACATGAACTCCCCAAAGAATAGCTTGTCATTTCCATCTGTTTTGTCATGCAGAAGATTAGTAGAAAAATAACTTAGAAAGATAATCAAAATTTTACTAAGTTCATTTCCTCTTTATCAAACTAATTTAACAGTAATTATTTTAAATAATTTATTCCAATGAGAATGCATTCATCCATAAGTCAGTATCTTTCTTTGGCAAGCCTTCTAATGACTCTATACTGTATGGTTTCAGGCACACTAAATTTAGCTGGTTCTGTTCAAAGGAATGCCCAGGGGCAGTCTGATAAACATAGAATACAGGTCACGTAACTCTGTAACTAACAAACTCTAAGAGAGCTTGTACTCAAGAGCATTCAAAGTAGTTTTGTCATCAACAATCTTCAATCCCTTGAGCACACATGTTGTTTCAGTTGCTGAGCAACCTGGTGTTAATATCTCTAGAAGAAAAACTTACCAGGCATCTGGCCGTTCATCTGGTTCTGCATGTGTGGAGCAGGAGGGCCCCCACCTACCATACCATCTGAACTCATATTGTGAGTACGTGGAGGTGCGGGAGGGCCACTCTGATTCATTCCTCCAGGACCCATTGGCATATTCTGTGTGGGTGGCTGAAAAGTAATTTAGTAAAAAAAAGCAGGTTATAATTCAACAAATATACAGCGTGTCTTCACATAAGTATCTACAACTATACCCTGGTCCTTATTTTTTTAACTACTTCTATTCTATTGTACATGGTTTTGAAGAACAGTGCTATGTTTCTGAATGACTGTGCCCTTATAATTCAGTCAATGATTATTTAACTGATAGCTTCATTCATTGTGTCTCCTTTTTATTAAATATGCTGCAAGGGATGAAAGACTGATTTTTTTATTTATTTATCAAATTTATAGTGTCACCTGACTCCATAAATGAGTCTGGTTGCATACAATAAAGAAGAATGAACGACACCATCTGGACAGAATAATAAGCATACCGCTTAGCATAAACATTCACCTACCCTAAGCCCAAGACCTAAAGAAAACACCATGATCTTAAAGACTGAATAAAGGCAGGTTATACAAATCGTGAGGGTGGGGGAGCTGTTCCAGAAGGCAGGTGCTGTGTCAAAGAAGGCTCACTTCCTGGTTCCTGTCAAACATTACTATTGCATGCCAACTTTGTCTATTTGTGCAGGACAGGCAAAAACTACTAGAGACAGATGGCCTGTTGGACAGCCTGGCACTATGCCATTAAGTCACACATATAAAAGAATACAGGTAGTCCTCGATTTATGACCACAATTGAGCCCAAAATTAATGTTACTAAGTGAGAAATTTGTTATGTGACTTTTGCCCCATTTTATGACTTTTCTTGCCACATTTGTTAACTGAATTACTGCAGTTGTTAAATTAGTAACACAGTTGTTAAGTGAATCTGGTTTCACTGACTTTGATTGTCAGAAGTTTGCAAAATGCGGATGCTACAACATCATAAATATGAGTTATTAAGCATCCGCATATAAATCAGGTGACCATGGGGATGCTGCAATGGTCATAAGTTGTAACTTCTAACTGTTACTAAATGGACTGGTGTAACTCAAGGACTACCTGTACTTATCCCGGCAACAGCTTTCTTTAGTATAACATTAAAGAAGTAACAAGAGAAAAATTGAGTAAATCCAAAATCTTAATAGTATCAAACAAAACCACCAGATATGGTAAATTGTATTCTAGGAGAGTTTAATATAAAGAGATAAATTTTAGGGATTAAAGATTTTGTTAAGAACTTTATCAGGTGATAAATTTCCAAAGCCCAATCTAACTTTCTATAAATATCTCTCCCATTTGAGAGGAAAGACTCTTATATTCAAGAAGCATAAATGAAGTTGTTAAGAGGAGGATTTCTGAGGTGATATGTAAATTAAAAAATATGTCACCTTCATATTAACATACAGGTTCTCAATAGCCAATATGAATGAAAATGGAATGAGAGTATGGATTGAAAAAGTGTGACCCAAACATCCTGGAGGGCTTCTGAAAAAAATTGCTTTATCGGTGCTTGACCAGTTTAGAGCACATATTAGCAAAACCACAAAGAAAAGATTTAAAGAAGTGAAGACTCATCTAGCTGTAATTCCTGGGGGGTTTATCGGTCAGTTGCAACCTCTTGACGTTTCCATCAACAAACCATTCAAAGCCTACATGCGAGAAGAGTGGAACAAATGAATGGTTGCTGGTAATCATGATCTCACACCTACTGGACAAATGAGGCGGCCCACTATCACTCAAGTTTGTGAATGGGTGAAAACATCATGACACTCAGTGACGAATGAAATTGTTACTACATGGGCATTCAAAAAATGTGCCCTTAGATGGAACTGAAGATGATGATATATATGAAGGTAGCAAAGAAACTGGCATCAGTGATTGTGAGCAATGGACCTTCCTAAATTCGGACACTAGCGATGATGAATTCAGAAAGAAGTGTAAAGCACTTTTGACCATTACAAAATGTAGCACACAGACCTTTATGGTCAAGCTCAGTGTATGCCTGGACCTCAGCTGCCCAAAGCCAAGCAGGGACAGAATTTAAAGTTATTCTCTCCCAGGCAGAGAGGGATTTTGAGTTTTGTGCCTGCTTGAATTTCATCAGCTGAAGTCCAGGCATACATGGAACCTGGGGTCCTTTTCTTCCCACCTCTGTGGAGGCAAAGGGAGAGAGATTTGAAGCTCTGTGCATGCTTGGATTTCAGCAGTCGAGGTCCTGGTATGAACAGAGCTTAGTGTCCTTGTTCTCTTGCCCTTGTGAAGCTCTCCGCAGAGGTGGGGAGAAGAGGACCCCACGCTCCATGCTGCTTGTACCTCTGCAGCAGAAATCCAAGCTTCTTGGGGTTTCCAGAAAATTAGAAGAATATTTGAACCTTAAAATCTCTCATTTGTTAATGACAGTAATCATGGTTCTTAATACCTCTGTTGACTTTATGTGGTTGAAATATTATTCTGCTATATTTTATTAAATATATGATTACACTATTTGGTTCAGAATATTTTTTCTTGTTTTCCTCCTCTAAAAACTAGGCGTGTCTTATAGTCAGGTGCGTCTTATAGTCTAAAAAATACGGTAACTTATCAAGATCTTCATTATTTTCCAAAAAGAGTACTTTACAAAGAAGCATTTTGAAATAATTACTGAGACCACTTAGTCCAATAAGAACCACTAGGGGCGAAAATGAAATTCTTATCATTATTACTATTATTATAGTTCTTTGATAGTGGAATCCATCTTCTGTTGACCAAAATGTATGATTGCTGATATCACTCCTGGTTGCTAAAGATGAAATTGACAAGAAAGGAGTATACAATAGCAATATTCTGGCATTAGACTGGGGAAAGTATTACCATACAGACTTTAACAGCAACACTTTCTGAGGTCAAGATGTATCATCTGCATATTGATGATATCTGACTTCACCAGATACAAACTCTGAAACTCAAATGGGGCAGGGCTTTTTTCCCCCATTAGGTGAGGTAACACCAGTCAAATGGCAACCTGATAGTCATCAGACCATGACAATGAATTTTGAAGAATCAATGACAATGTACTTCAAAACCACAGCACTTTGCAACTGCCCCAAAACAAAAATGGGAAAACCCTGTAATATAGATGAATTCATTCTACTCAGCTCTAAAGCAGCCTTAAATGGTAAAACAGATATTTAAACTGCAAATCCCTAAATATGCATGAGGTTTAATAGTATACCATAATTCTACATTATAAAAAGTTATAATAACTTAAAAGAGTTATTAAACCATAACCATATGCATTAGAGAACTTTTCTGTGCAATATATCTTTGTTTCTCAGAGAATGCAATTGTTTTTTGCATGGTACTTACTGGTGGCAATATAGATTGCATGTTTTGATTGGAGTCTGCTATTGTGGCTAAGTAGACCAGATTTGTATGCAACAATTGCTGGTACCTAATTTTAAACAAAAATAATTAAGTTAAAAAAAATCCTATATGATCATTTCCCACTAACATATAGGTTATAACAGTGATGGCGAACCTTTTCCCTCTTGCGTGCCAAAAATGGTGGTGCGCATGCGCACGCTTGCTTGCCAACACATGACCCACCCACGCATGCTGCACTGCGCATACACTCCCCCCATTGGGCTGTTTTTTGCCCTCAAGAGGGTTTAGGAGGCTTCTCTGGCCTCCAGAGGGTGAAAAACGGCCCAACGGGACTTCCTTTTTGACCGTTGAGCTGTTTTTCACCCTTTGGAGGCTTCAGAGGTTAGCCTCCTGAAGCCTCCGGAGAGTAAAAAAAATGACCCAAAACGCAAACCGGAAGTGACTTCCATTTGCCTGCTGGGCCGTTTTAAACCCTCCGGGGGCTTCAGGGGAGCGTCCTGAAGCCTCCTGAGCCTTCAGGGAAGTGTCCTGAAGCATCTGGAGAGTAAAAAAGTCTCCTGAAGCCTCCTGAGGACGAAAAGCAGCCCTACGGGCAAACTGGAAGTCACTTCCGGTTTGCCTGTTGGGTCATTTTTTTACAGGGCAGTGCCTTGCGTGCCCTCAGGTGGCACACGTGCCATAGGTTCGCCATCATTGTCCTAGGCAATCAGCTTCGGCCTCTTTCACTCCCACGGCCGCTGGTTTGCGCCCTGAAGAACAAACTGAACCCCCTCTTCCGGCTGGAATTTGGGTGTTTTTATCTCAGGCAATTAGGAGAGAATTTGAAATTTACTTCCGCCAATTGGCATCCACCATAACACAGGGGGCATCTGGAGCAAATAGCAGTAAACAAACCCCAGGAAGCTACTCAACTATTTCCCCATAGGGAATTTATCCTGAGGACCACTCTAGCCATTCTTCCTCTGCAGATGAGGAATTGTATAGGGGGAACAGGATACTGCAGCAGAGGTTTTTAAAGACCAGGAATTCTCTGAAGATGAGGATTTGACTTCAGACCAACCGCCTTCATTGGGTTGTTCCCGCCTGCAGTCTTCAGATCCCTCCTGTTCAAGGCCAGGAAGGCGGCCAATATGGGCCCCAGCCAGTCATCACAGAGGTGAGACCCCCAGAATCCCCCTGATCCCTTATTCTCTGAACCAACCATTGAAAAGGAGGTCATCCCTTCTCCCAAGCTCTTTAGAGATGTTCTCCAAAGGCAATGGACTTCCCCGGGCACAGGATCTAATCCAAACTCTTTGGATAAACGCCATTATCAGATTAGCCCCGACTTTGCTGAAATTCTAGAGATCCCTATTGATGCCCCAGTAGCGGCTCTCTCATCTCCCTCAGTGCTGGCTGCTCCCCTATGGATGCCTTCCAGCCAGAGGACAAGAGGTTAGAACAGTCCTTAGTCAGGTGTCACCAGGCCTCAGCCTGGGCAATCAAGACGTCCTGTGCGGCTTCTTTTTTCAACCGCTCTTCCTTGGTTTGGTTAAACCAGCTGCAGAACAGAATTCCCTAGTAGGATGCCAGGTCACATCAAGATATTAATAAAGTCAGAGCAGCCTTGCAGTTTTTGGCAGATGCCACACTAAATGCGGCTCTCTTTGCCTCCAAGTCCATCTCATCTTCAGTAGCTTCTAGACGGCTCATATGGCTACATCAATGGCAAGTTGACACTAAACATAAGTGGAAGCTTGCCTCTGCCTCTGTTTGGCCCTTCTATTGATCCAATTCTAGTTGAGACAAGGGACAAGAGAAAATTTTTACCATCAGTCTCTAGGTAGTGGGAATTCCGATCTACCCCTCCTTTCGAGGTCAGGAAGGGAACTCTGACTTCCCAAGGCCTTCCAGGTCATTTCAGTCCAGACGGGACCCCGCAGGACAGACAGGGAAGAGGAGAACAGCGCTTTCCCCTGAGGAAGTCATTTGAGGGTAGAGGAAATCGTCCCTTCCGGCGTCAGAGATGACTATCTAACCAACATTCCCATTGGTGGTCGACTGGCACTGTTTGCCAGCCAATGGGAAGCAGTCACCTCCGACAGATGAGTCAGGGAGACGGTAAAATTTGGTCTCTCCTTGGAATTTCTCTCCATCCCTCCGAAATTCTTCATCAGGTGCCCGCTATCCAGGGACCCGGCAAAGAGGTTGCTCATGGATTCTGCAATAAGTCACCTCCTGGTCATACAGGTGATCCAGACCATTCCAAAAGAGCAACGCGGCAGGGGTAGCATGTCCTCTCCATCAGGGTGGGAACATATATCAAGGGCCATGAACGTGCAGGCGAACTGGCTGAGCAGGATCACCATAGACCATTCCGAGTGGTGCCTGCACCCAGATTTTTTCAAAGACATGTCTCAGAGGTTCGGTCATCCGATAGTGGACTTGTTTGCTCATCCAGCAAACACTCAGCTGCCGAGGTTCTTCTTCAGATTTGCAGCGCCGGGGGTGGAAGGGGTCAATGCTCTCCGCAGCCCTTGGCCTCAGGGGCTATTGTAAGCCTTCCCTCCCCTTCCCCTCATTCCAAGGATGATCAGGAAGGTGTTAGTAGAGAGAGGGAGATTCTTCTCATCGCTCCACATTGGCCCAGATGCCCTTGGTATGCAGATCTGATCAGCCTCTCAGTATCCTGCCCCTGGAGGATTCCCGAAGACAGGGTCTCTCTCAGCAAGGGGGCACTGCTCCACCCAGAGGCTCAATGGCTCCAGTTGGCCGTTTTGCACTTCAGAGGGACATCCTGAAGAGGGGGAAATTCTCCGAGAAGGTGATACAGACTATCCAGGCCTCCAGAATACCTACTAATTGCATATATAATGCCACCTGGGCTGCATTTTGCAAATGGTGCTCCAAGGAGCACATTGATCCTACCTCGGCATAGGTCCCACACATCCTAGACTTTACAGGAGGGGCTGGACAAGAGGTTATCCCCCAACACCCTCCGCAGGCAGGTGGCTGCTTTATCCATGGTATTGACATGTGAGGATCTGCACTCCTTCTCTCAACATCTGAAGGTGCGCAGTTTCCTCAAAGGGTCTGCCAACCTGAGGCCCCCAGTGGTACATCGGTACCCCACCTGGGGCCTAACTTTGGTGCTACAAGCCCTCACTTCTACACCATTTGATCCTTTGAGGATGACTAGTCTTCAGCTCTTGACATTTAAGGTCGCATTCCTTGTGGCCATTACATCAGCTAGGAGGATATTGAAATTGGCGGCTCTCTCTGTTCAAAATGATTTGTGCATCTTCCATTCGGACAAGATTGTTATGCGGTTAGATCCCTCCTTTCTCCTCAAAGTAAACTCCTGGTTCCATAGGGCCAGGAGGTCATTTTGCCAGATTTCTACCTGGGGCCTAATCACCCCTGGAGAAGAAATGGCACACGCTAGATGTCAGGAGGACCCTCCACAGATACATCAAGAGGACAGCCTCCTTTCAGAAGACTGAATCCCTATTCGTATCATTCCAGCCGGCATCCATGGGCAGGAAAGTGACTCCTTCCACTGTAGGTCACTGGTTGAAGGTGTGTATCGCCAAGGCCTATGAACTTCAGGCCAGGCCATTGCCTAGATGTATAACGGCCTACTCAACCAGGAGTGCCGTCATAACAGCCACATGGACTACACAGGCCTCAATCAAGGAATTTGCAGGGTGACGACATGGTCCTCCCCATCACCATTTGTTAAGCACTACAAACTGGACGTTTTTGCCTCAGGTGAGGCGTCATTCGAGAGAAGAGTGCTGCAAAGAGTTCATTCGACCTTGGGGACCCTGGACCAGACTGTTTCCCGCCCTTGAGACATTAAGCTTGGGTATATCTCATGCTTGGATTCTCCTAGCAGTGCGCTGGAGAAGGAACGTTGGTCCTTACCTGACACATTCTTTCTCTGTGCACTGCGGGAGAATCCAAACCCACCCTGGTGACCGTTCTGGTCCAGCATCCGGGGTAGCTGACATCGTCAACATTACCAACTCTACTGGAGGTCTATGCCTTTGTTGAAAAACTGGGCTCAGTCGAGCAGAGGAGGCTTGGCCAAAACTTTCTCAACTCAGTCCCTGGACGAATAGACAGAAGCTAACCCATGCTTGGATTTTCCCGCAGCGCACAGAGAAAGAATGTGTCAGGTAAGACCAATGTTCCTTTTCTAGAGATGACTATGCCATAATTATTAATGCCCTAATTACAAATATTTTGAATTGCTACAGGTCTCCTAATCTGGTGCCCTCCAGATTCATTGGACATTAATTCTCAAGAGGTTGTGCAAGAGCATTCAAGTTGCATTTTCTTCAAAGCAGTTTTTCTGCTTTGTATCCAAATAGCTGCATATCTTTAATAAATATACTAATACGATAAACAAATTTAGAACTCTTGATCATTGGAACTGGAGCTTGGATATAAGATCCACTCTTCTAAATGTTGTAGCTGTCAGTAAGGATGACTTAGTTTTACCTTACATATTTAGTATTTAATAAATATTTAATATTAATATTAAGACTACATTTTATAGAATAGGTTTTACTGATATTTAGTTTTTGTGATGTTATTTTTCCTCCAGATTGTATTAGATGTCGGCTGTGGTTCTGGCATCCTGTCATTTTTTGCAGCTCAAGCTGGAGCAAGAAAAATTTATGCAGTGGAAGCAAGCACGATGGCTCAACATGCAGAGGTTAGTTTGAGACCCCCACATGGCTGCTTCATCCAGTGACTACAATCCCAGCGCTCCTGTTTCGGTTGTTAAATGAACATACCAGGGGTATCTCAAGGTGGGAGAGGTCTTGGGAGATCTGGCTCCCACTGAGACATGGACATTTTCCACGGATTGAAAGGCCTTGGCTGGCTAGGCCCAACTGCATGTGGGCCTCCTCCTTTCTCGCTCCCAGAAGGCCTCAGCCAGCTAGGCCTACTGATGCACAAAAATGTGCTGCGTGCTTGAAGGCTTCAGCTACCTTGGCCCAGTGGCATATGGGCCTCCTCCCTCTCCCCTCCCATTTCTGAGAAACCTGACCGACTTCCCCCCTTCCCATACTACTGGTCTTCTCTCTCCCTCATCAAGCCTGGGTCCACTTCCCTTTTTCTTTTCCTGCAGCTGCTGACAAGTGCACTCAGCTGATGAGAGGCTCAGCTAGAAAGCTAGATAATGCAAACTTCCTGAAGGCTAGAGAGGCAATCCTTCTCAAGGGCAACCAGGAATAGGAACTTCGACCATACTAATATGATTGGGGCTTCTTTGAATTTACTCATGAAACTGTATTTGATAACATGCCTGGGGAAGAAAGGAACATACAACAACTACTTATAGCAAATATTTTATTGTAAATATAGTAGTCTTACCTGGCTGGCAAACAGCAGACTTTTCTTATGTCCAAACTGGATTTCATTTATAAATAGAAGTTTGAGGTGAATTAATATGCTCCTATATCTAAAGCACCTCTTTCTTTTTAATTATCACCTATCTGAAAACTAAATTCTCGCAAATATCTGTAGAATGATTGCTTTCTAATTTTTCCCTCTTTCTGTCCAGGTTTTAGTGAAGAGTAATAATCTTACTGATCGAATTGTGGTCATTCCTGGGAAGGTAGAGGAAATCTCGCTTCCAGAACAGGTGGACATAATTATTTCTGAGCCAATGGGCTACATGCTTTTCAATGAACGAATGCTGGAGAGTTACCTGCATGCCAAGAAGTATTTGAAACCTAGTGGTAAGTAACTTCTTTTTTTCTTCTATTCAGTTGTGTTTGATTCTTGGAGACTATCTGGACAAGTCCCTACAGTTTTCTTGGCAATGTTTTTCAGAACTGGTTTGCCGTTGTCTTTTTCCTAGGGCTGGGAGAATGTGACTAGGCCAACGTCACCCAATGATAACAAAATAGAGGAAGGAGGAAGAGGAGTTCTCTTCTGGCCTATTAGCTCAGGATGGTGTTGGGAATTCTGATACTAGGCATTGTTCAATTAGTTAACATAGGTTAGTAATCATAAATCTGTTACATGCTGTTTTGGCTGCCTCTTTGGTGGGAAATGGGAATCTCTTCTTATATGTTTCTCTGCATTCTGGGCACTCGATACCATTATTGAAACTGGTCCGGTTTCTTTGCTTTGTTCTGGATGGTGTCTAGACCAGAGGATCTGAACCAGAGGGGATAAGGCTAGTCATAAATCAGGAATTTGGATATATGCTGCTACTTGGTTACATGTTGGTTCCTCCAACAATAGCATTTATCAAATCAGCATTATATATGACAATAATACTGATTATATTCTGATAATTCACTAACTACTCTCCTGCTGTGTTACTACAAATAGTTATCAACTTACAACAATTGGGACTAGAATTTCAGCTATAACTCATGACAGTCATAGGTTGGGGTATCCGTTTACAATTGCCACCATAACAGAACAAGTTGTTAAATGACCAACTGTAAGTCAAGGACTGCTTGTATTGAATCTTTGTTAAATAGTGAGTCATATCTGATGTGCTATTAAACAGTGAGTTTTAGTCATGCATTTGTTCACTGATAAAATAAAGTAGCAATAGCTCTTAGAATGGAGAATTTATAGCTAACACAAGCCAAAATAGCTCATTGGAAGAGCATTAGTCTGAAGAACTAAAGGTTTTACTTAGAGAGCCAGTTCAGTGTAGTAGTTAAAGTAAGAGGCTAGAAAAGAAGAGATTAGGAGTTCTAGTCCCATCTTAGGCACAAAGTTACTTCATTGCCATTGGACCAGCCAGTTTTTTTCAGCCTAGGAAGAAGGCAATGACCGACTACTTCTGAAAAACCTTGCCAAGAAAACTGCAGTGTTTTTTCCAGGCAGTCTCTGAGAATCAGACACAATTGAATGGAAGCAAAAAAAATCTAGATATTTTACTTTTTTCTCAATTTGAAAATGAGTTTTTTGCAATAATTTCTTTTTGATTTTCCATCTTCATATTTTATTAACATCTTCAGAGGACAAGTTTGTTAATTTTAACTCCAGCTAATGTACAAAATTCCTTGAACTCTTCCATTAATACTATTAATTATTCCATAGGTTTTTCCAAAATTAAAACCAAATATAAAACAATTTATATTTTATATAAAATAAAAAACCATGATATTCGTAAAATATCATGTACTCATAATCATGCTTGTACATCTTATATATTCAGAGTGTCTGCAAAATCCCTCGGTTTATATACTTATCTATTGTTTCTTTGAAAACTGATATTACTGTGATTAAATCATTGGAGTGGCAGAAATTGATAAATTGGTGTTCTGTTTTATTTTGTTTTCCTAAGTCTTATACTCCAAATACATTTTCCTCCTTTCCTTCCTTGGCATTCCAGTCACAAAGTAGCACATCTTACTTGCATTTTCTGTTAATTTTAAATTGATCATCAAACTCCTCCTCTTTTTTTGGAAAATGTGCTTGGAGCATAAAGTTACTTGAATGTCATATTAAAGGGTTGTGTACAAAGTATAATTGATATTGATTGGTTATTGATTGGATTGTAGCCAAGTACAAGTAGCCCACGACTTATGACTGGTCACCCTCTGGAATGAGCTCCCTCCAGGAATACGTCAACTGCCTGATCTCCAGACCTTCCGCCGCTCCCTTAAGACTTT
>JANHFT010002357.1:100070-111271 GCA_032467955.1 Pseudoxenodon macrops
TACCAGTATATGTTAAAATTTATATATTAAAATGAAATGTAAAATGAATATTGTGGAAAATAAAAATTGTTTAAAAAAAAAAAAAAAAAAAAAACATGTTAAGTTCTTGAAGCTGTCTGAACACAGATTAGTCTCCCAGTTAGAAAAGTATTTAACTAATATGCCTCAACACCTTGGAAAAGTGTTTTCTAGAGCTCATTTTGAACTAGACTCCATGATAAGATGCGAGAAGTTTCATGGAGTGCCATTTGAAGAAAGATTGTGTATTTGTGGTGCATCAGCCTTTGAAGACATTGGGCATATTCTTTTTTTTATACTTTACTCTGCGGAAAGGGGTGCATACTTACATTCTTATTTAAAAACTAAAACATACCTGCACACCCGCAAGACGTTCGGGACTGCTACTAAAAGGCTAAGTCAGTTATTTACAAAAAGACTAGCTATAATGTAGGGCTCTCAAATTCAAAGAATCAAGAGTGCCTCATGAAGTTCAATTCATTACCTCATGGGCCACAGGACACAAAAGATTCTTTAATGTGAGATTACAGCTCATCCTGATAAGAGTCTGATCAAGAAGCATATAAGGAAGGACCGTGTATTTCCATTGCATGCACCTTTACTAAAATCATAAGTTTTCCTAAGATATCAAGTGTGTTGCATGTCTAGTCAGATGCCTGGTTTAACTGCAAACCCTTGCAGAACTAGAGAAAACAGCACTTTTTTCAGATACGGTAAGAATGTCAGTGACAACATTTTCAGTGAATAAACAAGGCTCCTAATATTCTCATTTGATATGTTAATTAACACATTGTCTAGGCATCAAGAGAGAAATTAATTTCCTTACAGCTTTGAACTGCTGCACAGCTCTACTTGCTTATTATGCTAAGGTGCCACTTTAGTTGCTGTAGCAGCTAATGAAGAGGCAACTCATAGCTAGCCTGCCTGACAGTCTATTCACTCTGAAAACCAAATGACACATATTTCTAAAGAGTAAAGTAGACAAAATTAGGCCTGAACCAGTCATTCAGATATGTATACATGTGGAGCAAGCATATGTTCTTAGGAGCATACTATGTATCGTAAATAAATTTGAATATGGTGCATTTCCAAATAAATGTCTGCTTTTAGATGAGGTATGAAGAGGGTAAGGCGAATGTGATCCTCTTTTGACACCAATTGTTGCAATGAAAACGCAGTAACTCCTTTGCTTCTTTCACATGGCATGCATTTTCTCTGCTCTCCATAAATGATTCTCAGTCAGTGAGAATACAAGTGATCCCTTGGGAATACCATACCAACACAAATATATATATATTTCTAAATGACCAAAAGCTCAGAAGATCATCAAATTGTGTGAGATTTTGGCATTTGTGCCTGAAATCTAATGACATTTCACTATTTCTATTCCAAATTTCAAAGCTTTAGATAGAAACACCAACATCTTATAAAATTTAACAATCTTACAGGATTTTATCCATTTCTTAAATTGTCTAAATATTAATTTTAGGATCATGTAGAGATCAACATGAGTATTGAAAGATACTGATACTTTTGTGTTGGACTTTGAAAGTTTTCTGTGCTGATATAATAGCCTTTGTAAAGAAAATGGATAGAAGATGAGTATTTTTGTATTAAGTCATAAATGCAATTGCTAATTAAAACTGTAATCTTTTACATACTTAACTAGGAGTAAATCATTCTGAATCTATGGTAATAATAGTAAATAATATAATAATAACAGTATTTTCTGATACCTATACCAGTCTGGTGCCTTCTAAACATATTAAAGTTCCTATGATTCTTAGGAAGCATATTTATTACAGTAAGTTATAGCAGCTATGTTTGGAGGCAGCAGGTTGAGAAAGACTGATACACAGACTTTTGCAGACAATATGCTAAACGGTAACATGGTTTGATTGGCATTTGTGTAGGCAAATCCAACTAGTTGTGGTTTCATCAATAAATAATAACGTTATAACATCCTCAATAAAGATGTTAAGGAGAAACCAAAACAGACTGCATTCTGATTTAGCATATTGTGTAAACACAACCACATTATAATTACCTCACATCTTTTAAGTTGCATTTTTAAAGAAATTAAAATATGAAAATTAATATTTTATTTAAACACATATTGACGTGTGACATTAAAGTGTTCATAGGCCTGTTCTAGCACTTTGTCTCTCAGACAGGGAAAGAATGAATGCACAGACATCCACCTAGGCATCTGGTACAAATAGTGATGAAATAAAACATGCATTGCAACATCATAACAGAAACACCATTCTTTTGTAATTGCTTGTTGATATCAGACACAAATATGTAAATCATGTAATTTGTATTCTGATGCAAATTTCATGCATGGTTTATTTGTCGATCATACTTGTATAGCTGCTGATCTCACAAGAAAATGACCCTGAGTGGTATACACCTTGTCCATCCTTGCCTTCTCTGTGAACATGTATGGGCATCTGCAGCAAACTGAGATTGCAGCTCATGCAGATACCACATGTTTTATATCATGATGCAAGTTTTCTCACTTGCTCATGCACCCTCCTCCATGTTCATGGATGAATGACTATCCTGGGAAGCAGCTGGAATGATATAACTGATTCAATGAGTTGGTTTCGTTATTCCCTCAGGCTTAGCTGACTGGGTCATTTAGCTGATTTACAGTGTGCACAAAGCACTTACATTTCCAGTGTTAAAGGAAAACAAGGTTAATGAATGTATTGAAGAACCCTTACTAAACGTGTGTGAAATTTTAGCTTAAAACAAATGTAGTGCTATTCCTTGCATTATCTATTTCCACTTATGACTATAACCATGTTGCTGTATCTTTACAATTTATATTTTTATTTGTTTCCTAGTATGATTTGATTGCTTATTAGTAATCTATGACTATCACTAAGTGTTGTGTCTTATGATTCTTGATAAATGTATTTTATTTTTCTTTGTGTATACTGAGAGCATATGCACCAAAGACAAATTCCTTGTGTGTCCTATCACACTTGGCCAATAAAGAATTCTGTTCTGTTCTATTCTATTATTTTGCAATAGTGGTTGTGAAAACCCAGTGCCTGTGCTTTGTTTTACACCTAACATGTTTCAGACTGAGCCAATATTTATTCAATAAACCATGATTAAATCATGCTGCTACCTTTATGTTTACTGTAATAGCAAACAACATGTGAAACTTCTATTTGTACATTAAAGCTGTACAAATAGACAGCCTAAATCTTCTGCACAAACCACATTTTAATTAATGTATGTTTAAGCTGCTAAGAAAACTACTGTATATATGGAAGTTTCAGGTTTCTTTTTAAACTCAAAATTCAGTTTTAAGATGCAAACAATCAACAGATTCCTCTTGGTAGCAAGGATAATATACCATTTTAAAAATAGTCCTTTCAACTTATTTTTCCTACAATTAAGTTGTTGAGAAATCTCAGATGTCAGGCTTCAGAACATGTTCTTCACATTTATCTGGAATCTTCACATCATAGTTTCTGTGGTATTGATATATATTTCTGTGATGTTTAGCAGCGGGTTCCCATCTAGATTGGCTAATACAAGGAAGGATAGTACCGATCATGAAAGAACCTCACAAAGGAACAGCACTGACTAATTACCAGTCAATAGCCTGCTTCCCCACAACATGGAAAATCCTATCAGGCATCATAGTTACCGAACTGTATTACTATATGGGCTAGCACATGAGCATAGCTCAGAAGCCACTGGGAACAACACTAGAGGATCAAAATACCAGTTGCCAAGTATACCAAGGGAGATGCAGAAGTTGCCTAATACTCAAGGTCTAGACACACCAATCTGAACATGCTGTATTTACTACAGGAAAGTCTATAATGCCATACACATAGATCTGTGAATGCATGGTGCTACACAAAGGCAACAGGTGACTAAGAACTTTCCTCAAAACTCAGTGGGACTTGAAAGACAACCCTGGAAGTCAACTCATCAGTTGGAAAGAGGGCAGGTGGGGTTTGGTGAGTGTCTAACCACTGTCCTGAGCATCTAGAGCATCCAGGAGTACTTTAGTAAGATGGCATCCAAAGATGAGCTGCTGAGAGAATGCCTCGCAGCAGCAGATATAGGAGGAAGATCAAGCTGAGAAAGTGTTATGGCAAGCAGGATCTTGCATGAAATGTACCATCAACAGAGAACTGAGGTGGCAAACACTGGGAAAACACTGGCTGAAAATGGCTGGAAAAAGACAGCACTAAGGTACTGATCACAGCAGCATAAGAACAGGCCCTAATCACCAAATCCATTGAAGCAAGCAAGGGTCTACCATGCTAGACAGGAACCAAGGTGTAGATTATACAGAGAAGCCTCAGAGACAATCCAGCATAATTATTTATTTTATATCCCACCTTTATTATTTTTTTAGAAATAATTCAAGGCGGCGATCTTCTCCACAACAACTTGTGAGGCAAGTTGCGCTGAGAGAGAATGATTGACCCAAAGTCACCCAGCTGCCTTTCATATCCAAGGCAGGCTTGAACTCACAGCCTCTTGCTTTCTAGCCTGGTGCCTTACACCACACTGGCTTAATGGCAGACTGTAAGATGCAAGCAGGAACAGTATACACTGAGTGGTTGCATAGAAAATGGCCAGCACCTGTGCTACTGTCGGCCTGCCTCTTTAAGTCCTCAGCCCAGCCAGCACAGCAATGTTGGTTATAAAAGCTGTGCTGAGAGACAGCTGGGTTTGGTAGTGTCAGTGAGAGTTGTGTGTATGTAAAGATAAAGCAGCCTAAAACACCTAAAGTGGCTAAAAAGAGATACATTTCTCCAACAGTAAGACTTACAAGTAGTACTAATTGGAGGAGATTTAATAGGAGGTGTAGTAGCAATGGTGAATAATGAGTACTGTGAAGGCTTGTGCATGTGTGTTGTTTAGGGACCTGTGTTATGGCTCTTTTGTGTTTTGGAACCCATTGACTTGGTACTGTATACTTGAGCCTGTGACAAAGGCAAACCAAGTAGTGTATGAATTAGCTCCTCCCAAATCCAGATGGAGAACCCACAGAAGGTTGTTAAGGAACAGTTATTTTAGGAACAGCTAAGATACTGCACAGAATCCTCTAACTCCCAGATCTGTAGTAGTAGAGCCAAAACTGAGGAAGACACATACTACTCATAGGAGTGAGAAGGAAATGTTTAAAAATAAATGTATATATATAGTATAAATACTATATGAGACTACAACATTAATCAGACAGAAACTTTTATTGTACAAATTACTTTGATGCAATTTGCAGATTTTTGTTAAACTTTTGATAAAAGTAAAATATTTTATGGTCGTAATAAATTATGATAGAATATTTCTATTTCCAAAACTATAAATTATCTAAGAACAAAATGTCAATATTTTTTAATTAATGCTGTACTGGAACAATAAAATGACAAGATTTACAACAATAAAAGAACTGAAAAAGTATTGCGTCTTTTGTTAAATGACATCAGCATTGTGAACCCAACACTTTCAGAAACACAGTTTTTGGAATCAAGCCTGAAATGTTACACAATTCTAAAGTCTCTATTTGTGTCTTATTTACCTTTTCACATATCCCCTCCTCTCCCATACACATGGTGCTTATCTATATAAACACACTGATTTCTCAGATGTAGAAGCAATAATGTACACTTTTGAAACTTGTTTTTTATTTGATTTTGAAATGGGTATGATTGGAAATATTGGAAATGATAAAATCTCAATGTCAAAATGATTTTACCATGCTGTTTCCTAAAAGACCAAATAAACTTTGTTTTTAAATACGCCAATGTCTTGTTTGAAAAGGTGCATATGAGCAAGACGAGGATTTACAAATTTTTAGAAAGTTGGGAAATGCACTGTACTTCTAAATAATTTGCTTACCTCTTTATGATATCACTTTTTGCCTATATCTTTAGTATATATTTTTCCAGAATTCTTTGATATATATAAAACTTGATTTGCTGCCATTTTGAGGTCCCCCAAAGCTATAGTATGTTGTAAAATGCTCTGTGTATCATTAAAGACATTCAGTCCCTTTTCATGGTTACTCATTGCAAATTATCAGACACTGCACATTATCAGTCTCTCCAAATGTTAAATACATCAGAGGTGGATTTCAGCAGGTTCTGATCAGTTCTGGAAAACCGGTAGTGGAAATTTTGAGTAGTTTGGAGAACCGGTAAATACCACCTCTGACTGGCCCTGCCCCATCTATTCTGCCTCCCGAGTCCCAGCTGATTGGGAGGAAATGGAGATTTTGCAGTAACCTTCCCCTACCACACCCACAGAACTGGTAGTAAAACTTTTTGAATCCCACTACTGAAATACATGCATCAGAAATCAAAAAGCCGAGTCTCCTAGTTTTGCTGCTGCTATTACTTTTACTGTGTACATGTCCAGTTTAATATATCTACATCCTACAGTAGTAGATATATTAAATGATTTTTATGATGATTCAGAAAAACATTTGAGGAGGAAATACATAATATGGACACAAATATCCGAACAAGAAAAAATTCACAGAAATTTTTGCAGGATTAAATGTATAATTATTTCATAATCTGAATTGGTAATATGAGTACAAGTAATGCAATATTATAATTTAAAAGGAAATTAGCAATTAGGTATAGAAACAGATTTATACATTTTTTTGTGAGTTTCTGAAAGAAACACAAAAATTTTGTATATTCGTCTAGCATGCAGAATATTTGCAAGTGTTACAGTAATAAAATGAAAAGTTGGGAAGAAAAGATTGATTTGAAATTTTATAGCAAGTATAATTAATATAAAAGCCAGTTTAACTGAGCACTTGAAGCACTGAAGTAGAAGTGGAGAAATCTTGGCTTTGTGCCCAAGCCCACACTAAAACTAACTAGGTGGGTGTCCTTGGGTCTTTCTGTGGAAAAAAAGCAGCAGCAAATCATTTTTTAAAATGTCAAGAAAACTCAATGGACTTATCCATAAAGTAGCAAAATTTATCTGGTTCTCCCCAATTAAATTAAACATACTAAACCACACATTTGAAAAATATATATCACAAAATTGGCATCACTAGCAGGATGAACTAAGCTTCTATAGTTGCCCTGCTTTTACAAAACCTTCCCTTTGTGAAGTCGTTTCCTCTAGAAGGCACAATATATGTGTTGTGATATATGTAAATGCCATGGATTGCATCATATATGTAGTTGTGTGAATCTGTGAAGACCCACGTGGCATTCATTGATCTTCATGGAGGCTCTGGAATGTGAGAAAAACCCTTGGATGTTCAGCCATTAGTCAGCAAATGTATACAAACAAAATTCCCTAGAGTACGTCTAACTTATATTTTTGACAAATTGTCATGGCTACTGTAGTTTCTATTGATTTGTGGTACTTGGTATTGTGAAATTTTGAAACATGAGTTCATTCACTAGCACGTCTGAAATTAAGAGAAGGGAGCACCTGTTTATTTATCCCTTGGATATAGCACGAATTCATGTGAACGTCCCTATTCCTTTTCTCACGCTTCTTTGCAAACGCTTTCCTTGATTAATTTGCTGTTGCCAATTAAGCGAAGTTCTGAAGCAATAAATAATAAATAAAGGCACGCTGGTGCACAATCGCACCTTCCGTCCCTGTCCTAATGTCCCCATGTACTCATAACCAAGTCACACAGTTTACCACCGACTTTCCCGCCTAGAACAGCCTTTTGGAGGAGGAACGTTTCCTTTCCGTGACGTCCCATGAAGGCCGCCCAATCTAACGATTGGGTGCATGTGCTAAGGGAGCCAGAGGCGTGTACGCCTGCGCTCTGCGATGCTACATAAATATGAGAGAGAGGTGGGGGGAGGGAGAGAGAGAGAGGAGGCGTTCTTAGTTTCTGGCGGGGCGAGGATTTAATCTGTGGAAAGCTTAGTAGAGTGGCGCCGCTCATAGGTGTAGCACCACCCGCAGCGGCACGTGCCGCTTGTTTCCTCCCTTACGCTTCTGGTTGGTGGCCTGGGGATCCCCACGTGCATGCCTGCGAAGAAGAAGAAGAAAAGGGTCGGCGGCGGCAGCAGCAGCAGCAGCAGCGGCGGATGCGTGACCGTGTGGTTGTTTGCCTGCGAACTGGGGACTCTCCTGCTGGTTTTGCCGCACCGCCAACTGCGGAGCTTTTGCTCAGCTCCCGAGCACCTTTGCCGGCTGCTATGCTGTGGAATAGCTCGGGCTGCGCCTCAAGCCCTAGTCCTGTGCCCTCCGGTGCCTTTTCCCTCCTTCATGACTACTCCTCCGCCGGTGGCGGCAGCAGCAGCCGTCCTGGGGAGGGTCATGGCCCCTGGGCCTCCTGAGCATGTTGCTTTGGCTGCCGATGCCCCCGTGAGCGCGGCTAGCGGGAAGCAGGAGCCCCGGGCAGTGCTGCCCGCTCAGAGAACGGTTCCCTCTCCCTCCTGTCCGGCGATTCCCACGGGCAGCCCTGTTAGGTTTGTCCTGAATCCTGTGGGCGCCAGGCTTCCCCTTAGTTTCGTCCCACCCTTCGCTCCTCAACCCCGAGTGCTGCCTGGTCCCATAGCAATCAAAGTAGCCCCCTCGACTCCGGGTCAGCAGCTCCCCAAGTCTAGCAACATGGGTCTGAGGCAGGCAGCCCCTCCCTCGGGAGGACCCAAACCCGCACAAATGACAATACAGTTGCCTGCTAATTTTCAAATCCCCCAAGGTAAGCAGCTCCCTTTTTGGACCGTTCGTTTATGGCTCTTCTGCACCTCCCTAAAGGCTGAGTAAAAGTTATGGTGAATTTTGAAGCATCCGAATGATGCTGCGAAGTTTTGCTCTGTCTAGGAGAACCTCTTTCTAAAAACCCGGATATATAAAACCATGTTGAGTAGTGCAGCTATAACTTCTTCCATGGTCAATTTCATATTTAGACAGTTGTATTCACGATTTATTGAAGAATATTAGGTCTTTTGAGATGGGTGGGGGGAGAGAAGAAAGCCAAAGGAGTCTTTTGAACAGCACTAAGTTGCTTGCCCAATTTTTATCCAAATTCTCTAAATAGTGCTTGGGCAGATACTTTCTTTTCTCACATCTTCAAAAATACCCCAAATGTAGGACAAATCAGTTTTACTGAGTTCTCAACATTTTCTAATTGTAGTACTAAATGTTGCACACCTATTCAGTGCAAAAAATATCCACATAAAATCTATCTACTGCTTGTACTAATGTACTGAAATATTGGGAACAAGGGTCACGGTTCTCAGTGCATGTCAAATTAATCTAACCATGGTTTTTCATTCCTAAAAGTCCAAAAAATAAGAAGATCCAGGTGTGGATTTAAGAGCTTTAGAAAGTTGAGAAAGACAGTATACTACTCAATAACACTATTACCTCTTTCCCTCATTTTCCAGGCTTAAAAATGTTTCATGTAAAATTACAAGAAAAAATTGGCAGTTAAATTCTTAAATCTAGAATAAGATACATACATTTTAGGGCACATGTTTCTGAAATAGACACAAATTTACTGTGTTTTTTAATCAAGCATTCAAAATATTTCCAAGTAAAACATGCAAAATCAAAGTTTTGAGACAATAGGTAACTTTTAAGGTATGCCTTTTGTTGTCTTCTTTTTTATTGCTACTCATTTCCCCCCAAACATCAGGGTCTTTCCTTGTATTATCTATTCAAACTAAGTAGGTGTTAGATTGAGTATTAACTTCCATTGTGCAACCTGGTTTTACTTCATCTAGTTTTGTATGATTTAATCTTGCTCTATGTCAACTATTTTTTTCAGTACTGCAATTCAAAGGCTTCCCCCTTTTTGCGAGTCCAGCTATGTAAAGCCATAGGTTGGGCAGTACAGTATATAACATAACTCTGAGCTAAGAAAAATAGTCTGTTCCTGTATTAATTTCTTCTGTCTCTTTGTATTACCTGTTAACACAATCAAGGCTTTAAATTTATTGCTGTCATGTTCTCTTCTTTCACTTTCAGTAACATTTTTCACTTCTAGCATTTACTTTGGCAGTAGCATTATCAGGATATCTGAAACTGTTGAAGTTTCTCCTAGGATTTTTAATGCCAATTTCTATCTGTTCTATTCTAGCATTTCTCAGAATAAATTTGGTGTTACATTAAAAAAGCTGACTGTATGCAGTCTTACTTTGATGCCATCCTTCTCAATTCTGAACTTTTAGTTTCTCCAAACTTTATTTTAACTTGTTTCCTGATCATCAAATAAATTCACCCATGATTTTAAGGACCATCTACAATTTGTTGTAGTTTACGGGAGATAAATGTAATTGTTTGGTATACTGGTCTTTTTTTGGTAAAGAAGTCTAAATTGATCTTTTGATTTATTGTCATAAAAATATCTCAGTTGTTAAATTGAAATATTATGTAAAAAATATGTAAATAATTAACAATTTCCAAATAAAAATCCTTTATATCCTGATTAGTAGGTTCTGGCACAATAAGTTGATATATCCATGTTATAACAGTATTTTATATTTGAAAATTAAAATCTGTTTTGAGATATCCTTGATGCTTTCTAAGTTTCGTTGGTTTATTGCAGACATTTCATTACCCAAACTAGGTAACATCATCAGTGCTAGTAGGGAGTGCAGTTTGCTCTCAGTTTATATTCTAATGGCTTGCCATGTCAGCATTGCTGGAAGCGGCCTTGGAGCTTTTTGGTTGGGCTGTTTATCTAGCTTATTTGGCGGTTCTTTTTGTACCCTTTTTGGCTTGTACATTGTCTCTTTTGAACAGTTGTAGATGTTTACCTATTGTGTACCTGTGTACCTATTGATGGCTGAGTGCCAGACTTCCTGGTATTGTCTAGTGTTTTTAGACTTGGCTTGGTCTAGGATCGTGATGGTGAACCTATGGCACGCATGCCACAGGTGGCACGCGGAAGCATTTCTGAAGGCATGCAAGGCGTTGCCCTATGTCAGCTCCAGCGTGAATATGTGCGCTGGCTAGCTGATTTTTGTCCTTCTAGAGGACGGGGGGGAGGCCTTTTTCACCTTTGTTTCCGAATTTCCGGTAAACCTGTTGGCCACGTTTTTTGCCATCCACAGGCTCCGGAGGCTTTCCTGAAGCCTAGGGAGGGCGAAAAACAACCCAATGGGCCTACCAGAAGTCCAGAGGCTTTAGTGAGGCCTGTGCACATGTGCAGGGGGGGAGCATGGGTGGTGGTGGTTGTGTGCGCATGCACGGGGGGGAGG
>JANHFT010002357.1:115144-125425 GCA_032467955.1 Pseudoxenodon macrops
GCAGCCCCTGAGATATTGGAACACTGCTATCATGTCTCCCCTAATCCTTCTTTTCATTAAACTAGACATACCCAGTTCCTGCAACAGTTCTTCATATGTTTTAGTCTCCAGTCCCCTAATCATCTTTGTTGCTCTTCTCTGCATTCTTTCTAGAGTCTCCACATCTTTTTTACATCATGGTGACCATATGTTGTCCCCCCCCTTCCCGCAAATTCCTGGATTTTTTTCTGTTGTAATGCAACTTTGTGGATATGGAATTGCAAGGCCCTTCCAATTAGTCTGATGTAGGATTTCTTTTGCTTTTGCTAGTACAATTTGTTTATAAGTAAGAAAGTGCAACAGAAGCATTTTTCACAGTTACTGCCATTGTTACTATTTTCACATGATAAATATTTGCAGTTTTAAAAATATTTTCTTGCATATAAGGCAGCATGAATGTGTATTTGAATAATTAGTCATAAATGCAACTTAACTCTGCTCTAACCTTTTATATTACCCCGAGTGCTATAACCTTTGTAATAACAGTCAAAGATGTTTATAACTTACACAAAAATAGAAAAAAGTGTGTGTAGGGGGAATCTATCATTTGTATGCCAAAGCAGATAATTTATTTCCAGTTAGTAAGGAATTTTCATTGACTACTAGCTAGAAAGTGATTTCTTTTTCCCCATTATATCTGTTTCTTTATTTTATTGAAAGAGTTCTGGAACTCAGGTTCTTAAAGTCCTAACTGCTCCTGTTAAAACGCTGTCTTGGGCAACTCATTCTATTACTTCTACTGTTAAGAAGCCTGCTGTAATTCAGGTATGATTTGCATTCTGTTTTCTGGTTTTTAGTTTTCTAGCTAACATTTTTATTACAGTGGATTACAAGTGGAAAGAAAAAAACTGGTTTTAAAACATACAGTTTCAGATTAATTTTAGACCTGCATGCCAAACGCGTCTTTCTCTACCGCAAACAGCCTATATAAATTATTTCTGATCAACATTGCTGAACACTTGTCTATAAAGGTAAAAGTAAAGGTTCCTCTCGCACATATGTGCTAGTCGTTCCCAACTCTAGGAGGCAGTGCTTATCTCCGTTTCAAAGCCGAAGAGGCAGCGCTGTCCGAAGATGTCTCCGTGGTCATATGGGTGGCATGATTAAACGCCAAAGGCGCAAGGAACACTGTTAGTTTCCCATCAAAGGTGGTGCCTATTTTTCTACTTGCGTGCTTTCGAACTGCTAGGTTGGCAGAAGCTGGGACAAGTAACAGGAGCTCACTCCGTTACGCGGCACTAGGGATTCGAACCACTGAACTGCCGACCTTTCGATCAACAAGCTCAGCGTCTTAGCCACTGAGCCACCGTGTCCCACTTACGTTTGCCTATAGGAATTAGAAATTCTAAGTTTCTAGTGATATGTGCAGCGATAAGCTGATCAACCTCATCAGGTGTTATAGATTCTCTGCTTCTCAGAGCTAATGAAGTTTGTAACATTTTTTTTGTAGATATACATGTGCTTGTAGTAGCCATGGCTTTAGGTGTCCTGCCTTTATATTTTTCTTTGATTTGAGCAAAATGAAACTGGCTCCTTCTTGCTTGCTATAAGAATTGGATAAGCCAGAAGTAAGAAAGCCCTTACTTACTTTCTTTGGCTTGGAGTCCTTTTACAAGCCATCAGGCTGCTAGCCAATCTCCTTCTAGAGTAATAAAGTAAGCATTTAGCATGATACGGATGCTATGCAAGCATTGAATCAAATAAGGGGATACAATTTGGGAAGGGAGGGAGCAGATCATTAGCACAATCAGCCACTAAGTCATGGCTAGCTATGGTTTCTTGCTGGCCTTCAGTGTGAAAAGCAAAACTTTTCTTTTGTTAGCTCGATTACCCTCTGGTGATATGATTGTGCCCATAAGATGTAAAAGTTGAGAAAAGACCAAGACGCTGTATGGAGTCATTTGGCAACCAATCCTGCCTTCTGTCTCTTACGTACAAAGGCCAAGATGTGAGACATTAATCATCAATTATTTCCCTCTTTGGGGTTGAATAATGCACAGTGTTCTGATTCAGACAAATAAAGATATGATAAAACATGGGTACAGATTGTAAAAAAAAATCTCTAGTTAAATTCAGTTTAACCCAGGGGCTACATTTAGGTAATTGTACTTCCCTTAATCAGATCATATGTTTGCACGCCATGCAAATGAGGTATCTGTATGAAATTCTGAAAAAGGAGTTGCCCAAAGGGAGAAAAAAAAACCCAATAGGGCAGAGAAACTTGGATGTGGAAAAGAAAAGCTGACGCTAAGTCTTTCTCTTCCTTTTCTTTTAGAACTCATCCAGAAATTTTGAAAACAAAATATCATCTAATAAAATAAAATAAACAAATATTACTATCCAAATAACATAAATTAGTCCTGTAAAAAGGCTGACTTAAAAATCAATCTAGCATCCTCAATTTAGTTTTAATTAATGTGTGTCATAATTAGTGTGGTTATGACCATTGCTAAATGCAGAAAGGAGGAATCTTGTCAATCTTTTCCAGAGTGATAACAAAGCTCGGTTATTCTTGCAAAGTTCAGATAGTCTTCAACAGTCGAGCCCAAAACTTCTGTTGTCAAACAAGACAGTTATTTAATGAATTTTTGCCCCATTTTACAACCTTTCTTGCCATAGTTGTTAAGTGAATCATTGCAGTTAAGTTAGTAACATGGTTGTTAAGTGACTCTGACTTCCACATTGACTTTGCTTGTCATAAGGTCACAAAAGCCCAGGAGACTGCAACCGTCATAAATATGAGTCACTTGCTAAGCATCTGAATTTTGATTTATGTGACTATGAGGAATGGTCATAAGTGTGGAAAATAGTCATACATCACATTTTTCAATGCCATTGTAAGTGTGAATGGTCATTAAACAAACTATTGCTAAGTCGAAGACTACCTGTAAACTTTCTCTTGAATAACTAATTTAATATACAATTTTTTAAGAGGTCATGCATCAGTCAGAGGAAAATTCACTCTCATGGAAATAAGCTTCCTTATGCAGCAACATCTGTGTTGGTCCTGCCAGGAATGTTGCAAGTAACTTGTATGTTGAATGTCTTTCAGTCTGTAGCATCACCAAACAGTATAGGCTCCACAACAAAGTCATTGGTTGCTGGATCCTCAGCAAACCCTCCTGTTTCTGACTCTCCCATGTTGGCTTTCACTTCAAAACCAGTTGCTGATACAGATGACCCCAAAGTCACCCAGCCTTTCAGTTATACAGTAAGTACAAAATAGGCTAGTGCTACAGAAACAGTAATTTCCTAACCATTTGATCTAAGTCTAAGTCTGCTTTCTTGTCAGGAAATGCTGGAAAATGTGAAAAAGTGCAAAAACTTCCTGGCAACACTAATAAAGCTGGCCTCCAGTGGACCTCAAGCACCTCAGATGGGGCAGAATGTGAAGCATCTGGTTCAAAGGCTGTTGGTAAGAGCTCATCTGCAAGTACTCTTGTCTTGATTCTGAATGTCTTTACCCAGGAATGCTTCTGGTGGGGCTTCATCTGTGTAGAAGGTTGCAGTTCAAAGCTGCTTGGTTGCAATTTACAAACTTCCTGCCCATTGTACAATATCTGTATCTTCTAGTCCAGGGGTGTCAAACCCGCGACCAGATGCGTCCTGCACTGGCCACTCCCACCCCGTTTTAGAAATGGGGTAAAAAGTCACAATATGTCATGTGACGACACTGCAAATTTGACACCCCTGTTCTAGTCCTTACATGTGCAGAATCAAGCAGAACTACTGTATATAATGTAGCCCTGTTGGCATCTTCATGGCCTCCAGGAGAAGCCACAAAGACATTACTAACTAACCTTGCAGCTCAATACTTCTCAACTGGTACCAGCTGTGAAAGCTTACATGAGTATGTTATGTATTTATTTTTGTGAACCTTTATAATGGAGCTGATTTTATAAATAACTCTGGGAAGCTAACAACATCAGATTATTAGAAGGGGTGGTTTTGCATCTTCGGGTGCCATTTCTGTGGTTGACTTTTACTTCTGCTTGGGGAAATCAAATCATATTAAAACTTAGCAGTGTTGCTTTCTGGGGGAAAAAAGAAATACATGTTTTTGCTATGTCCAACATTAGATTTGCTGCATGATAAAAACAGAAGAATTTACCTTAAATATGAAAACTCGTTCTTACACTTGCAAGTATCTTCAATAAGCTTGGAGTATCGTAATAGCTGGCTCTGCTATAATTTTGTGTCATTTTGTAAGATGATTCCAGAATTGAGACACTGTGTGAAATAACACCCCTATACTCACATTTTTATTCTATTATAGTGAGCCAGATGAAATACTGACTTTTAGTTCTAATAATCTGTGTTATAATTTTTTTAACTTATTTTAGCCCATCTTTATTATTATAAATATTCAAAGGGGCTAACATAGCTAATATCCCTTCCTCGTCACATTTTCTGTATAAGAGTAACCCTGTGGGATGAATTGGGCTAAGAGAGAGTGACTGATCCAAAGTCACTCCAGCTTGCTATATAATTCATGGTATGATTTTAAGTATGGGAGGGAGGAAAAAAAAAAGGAATTAATATCATGCAAATGGATGCCAGGATGCAAAGCTATACAGATGGTCCTCGGTTTATGACCATAATGGAGCCCAGAATTTCCATCATAAGCCATGATGATCATAAGTCAAGGCACCCACATGAGCAGATCCAATTTTATCACTTTGTATGTGGCTTCATTAACTGAATTCCATGGTCATTAAGCAGATTAATGTGTTCCTGCGGGGGTGGTGGTTTTTTTTAGTCAGAAATTGGCTGAAAAGGCTGGAAACCAGCAAAAAACATAGCAAATCATGGTCACCTTACCGCAGAATTCTGCAATTGGCTGTAAAAGTGAACCGGTTGCCAAGTGCCAAAAGGAGCCATGTGACTGCTGGGCTTTGTGCAGTTGATAGAACTCTAAAACCAAAGTAGCTTTTTTAATAAGTAGCTTTTAGTGGGTCTGTAGTGAATCTTAATAGTCACTAAGTGAGAACTGCCTGTAACTCTTACATTTCAAACTCATAGCAAGTGCACTGCATGACTATAGTAGGCAACCAGCTGTTTTTGCTATGATTGACAATACAGCACCCGTACCTCTGCACCCTTAGGCACACTGGACCGAATGGAGGGTAAAATTGAAAAACTCTGCAGAGTACCAGGTTGCTCATATCTGGTATATTTGTGTTTAGCTAAGTGACAGTCTTTCTCAAGGTGCTTTTCTAAACAGCTTCTTTAAATCTTCCAGTTTCTTCAAACTAGTCAGGAAAATTTTCTTCTTTATATAAATAACATTGTTCATTGTTAATAAGTGAAAATTGGTTTGAAGGAGAAGATCTTCAATATTAAAAAGGTGTTATGTTGAAAAGGTGTGTTGAAAATGCGCACATGATGGGATTCATTAGTATTGGAATGCAAGAGAATGGATGTTTCCCACTTGTAGGCATGTCTAGCGGAGCTACTAGTTTACATTCGTGCTGCAATTTTTTTTTTCTACCTAGGAAGCTAAAATTGAGCCAGAAGAATTTACCAAAGAACTATATGTGGAATTAAAGTCTTCCCCCCAGCCAAATCTGGTTCCCTTTCTCAAGGTACATCTTAATGAATACTCTTGTTTCAGGTATCGGGTATTATGATGATGAAAATGTCATTTGGAGTTGGGGCATCTGAAAGCGCTTCTGTTGACAAGAAATTTTGAAAGCCCTTGCTAATGAAATTCCTCCCTACCCACCTTGGTGTTTTCATAACAGCTGTGTTACACCGTGGCTGGTTTAAGAGAGCAGGCATGGGGAATTCTGGGAGTTGAAGTCCATACATCTTAAAAGTGGCCAAGTTTGAGAAACACTTGGCTAATCCAAAGCCAAATTATCACTGAATGACTCAAAGAGACACACACTTTTCAATGTAGGTGTTGCAAGGAAGCCAGGTAAAGACAGACCACTTTATAAACAATTTCCTTTCCGTTATACTCCTTTCAGATGAGTGCAATTCAGCATGAATGGCTCTATCTATGAATCTGGAGATAAGGTGTCATGCTTAGCCAAAACCTTATGCCTAGTTATTAAATTTAGGGCTGCTTAACGTTTAGCACGTTTTTTTTTGACACCATACGCTTTCCCCTGTCAAATATATATTTTAAAACTGATATTAATCTCTCTTGAGTAAATATCTGTAAGAAAAAGATCACATTTCCACCTTCCTGCACAAATGACAACAATTCTTAGTCTCGAAGGTTATGTAATTGACTTCAACTCAACCAGTGATTTTCCCAAACTCCTATTTATCTGAAATAATTACCCTCCAGTTGCTCTTATGTATGAGAGATCCAAATAATATTTGGCTTGAGAAAACAACAGCCAAATGCTACTTTGTATTTGTAATATGTACAAGCTTTTTACAAAAAGTCTTGACAATTTATATTATTTCAAATTACTTTAGTAGTATATTTTATAGTAAAAAGTTGGTTACAACGCATTAATAGTAGGTGTTATTGATACATGGGACTACAGTTCTGTGGCAAAGAGATACAGCCCTGAAGTTTCATGAGTTCATGTTGCTACTGTAACTCGGATATGTCCAAAATTAGCTTGAAATGAAACCGAGTTGAAGACCACTGTGCATTGATTGTGGTAGTCTCAAAGTGATTGTGCAAGAATAACAGTACTATTGCAAATGCAGTTATTATAAAAAATAACACTCTTGCTATTTTTATAATGCTCGAACACTGGAAGTTTTTAAGAAGATGTTGGATAACCATTTGTCTGAAGTGGTGTAGGGTTTCCTGCCTAGGCAGGGGGTTGGATTAGAAGACCTCCAAGGTCCCTTCTGTTATTCTAAATTCTAAGGTGAGTTAGGCTGAGAGAAAGTGACTGGTCAAAATCATCCAGCTGGCTTTCATGTCTAAGGCAGGACTAGAACTCACAATCTCCTGGTTTCTAAGCCAGCACTTTAACCACTACACCAAACTTTTATTTGAATATTGACAAACATAAAAAAGGAAGACCCTTTTCACTCCGTTCACTCTAATTGAAAGCTTTTATTTGAATATTGACAAACATAAAAAAGGAAGACCCTTTTCACTCCGTTCACTCTAATTGAAAGCTTGAAAATCTAGAGTAAGTTTACACAAGTCTTTATTTGAAAACATAAGGGAATATTTGCACCATGTATTTAGACTTACTATGAGTAAGCAAACTACATAAGCACATCTGACATTTGTAACTAACCAAATGTATAGTCTTTTACCGAAGATACCTTGAGGTGCCATGAAAATTGAGAGCAGTAGGAGGTTAGATGTCTCCATGAAGCTCTTTGTAGAACAAGTGTTGGCTGCACCCTTTGCCTTCTTACTTTTTTTAAGAGCCACACCTTTCTAACAGTTTAATTCACATCTCTTGGTGCAGCAAAATCCTTTTATAAAGGCATCTTTATCTATCGTGATGTTTTCCAAAGGAGATAGTTTTAGAAATGAAGAATAGGTTAAAAATATTTGAGCCCTTCCTCAAAGTTTAGGTTGGTACAAAGTTCCTGTTAAATTAAACCCCATTCTAATTTAGAAAATTATTGGACTTACGCATGTTGAAGTTTTTATTACCTGGTTATATATATTATAATTACCTACTATTAATTAATATTATGCATCAGTATATAAGATATTTTATGAAAGAAAGAAATCCCTGCCCCAGAGGGATTGCAAACTGAATATCAACACTTTAGTAGGAAATGCAGGTAGTCCTCGACTTACAACAGTTTGTTTAGTATTGAAAAAAAGTGACCTTTGACCATTTTTCATACTTATGACCATTGTAGCATCCCCATATTCATATAATTTACATTTAGATGCTTGACAACTGACTCACATTTATGACGGTTGCAGTGTCCCGGAGTCATGTGATCCCCTTTTGCGACCTTTCTGACAAGCAAAGTCAATGGGGAAACCAGCGTCACTTAACACCCTTGTTACTAACCTAACAACTTCAGGGATGCACTTAACAAATGGGGCAAAAAAGTTGTAAAATGAGGCAAAACTCACTTAACAAATTTCTCACCTAACAACATTAATTTGGGGCTCAATTGTGGTAATAGGTTGAGGACTACCTGTAAAAGCACTAGAGGAAAAGACAAGACATAGACAAGAATAATAAGGACAAAAAAGAATATGAGTGAGTTGAATTACAAATGTTTTGTTTCACTCTCTTAAAAAAAAATATTGATAAGATCGAGTAAGACCAGAAATGGGTAACAAACACGGTCCAAGAGGGACAGAAGGAGACGGAAGAGAAAGCGGGGACATGGTTGCAACCTTTAACTATATTAAGGGTGTGAATAAGGTTTTAGAAGGCAGCATTTTAAATATTAAGCAAAAGTCAAGAACACAGGGGCATAACCTCAAACTGACAGGAGGGAAGTTCAAAAGTAATGTTAGAAAGAGGTAGAAGCTTGGAACCAACCTCTAGCAGAGATAAAAGGTCAATCATCAGTAACTACGGTAAGTTTAAACATGCTTAGGATAACATATTTAATGTTATATGCTAACACATGTCCAACATCTGACACAAATTAATAAAATAAAAATAAAATAAAAACGAATTAAAAAATAATAATAATTAAAATTAATAAATACATACATTTAAAAGGGGGAAAAAAACAACCTCAGAGGGCAGAATCGATGGATGGGCAGACTAAATACAGCCTGTCAGGTATCTGTTGACCTGGGACTGTTCAGGATGAAAGGTTTCATCTGACGTTTTTTACAATCAGTGGAAGTTTGTCTCTTCAACAATGAATGCAATGGTGGCAATCACAGAAAAATGGACATTTTATAAAAGGGAATGGATACAGTTCAGAACCATACACGAATGTACAAACGAACACGTGACTAGGCAAATGCATCCTTGTAATATGTCATGGACGCAAAGAACATACTACAGCATAAACTTAAAAGACAAAAACTGCAAATGTAGTTCTTGCAAAACAACCTCTTTACTTATTAATTCTCCCTTTTTGGCCCCCATAGTTTTTTCCTTTCATTCCTAGATTCTTTTGTCTTTTTATTGATACAATATATCTTCAATACCTTTTTATTTCTTAAGGAAATTTATGGGTCAATTGAATATGGTGCCCGAGGCATTACTAGAAATACAGTTGATGCTGGACTTGCTATTTTCTTTACAGCACACTCTATTCTCATTTTTTTATTACAAGGATTTTTTTTTTTAAATTAAGAAGTCATATGGAACAGAATGAGCAGCATATGATAGGTGCCAAGGAAAGTAACCATGTCAGGCATCGCATGGGGAATCTCAATACTACAATTTTCAGGAGAATATCTAAATTACAGCATTTACTAAGTAATATAGAATTTGTAAATTTCAAGATTTTTCTTTTATGATAAATACAGTATATGTTCTCTATGTTGCAACAAAGATTCTACAGATTTTGGATTGCATTCAACTTTCATCCATACTTGTTTTATTTCCCAGATGATCAAATTATTCGAGATCCATGGCTTCTTAATTTTATTGCCATATTGGTCTAGTGCTTAAAGAACCAGGATAGAAAGCAGGAGACTGTGAGTTCAAGTCTCACAGAAAGCTAGTTGAATGACCTTGAGTGAGTCACACTCTCTCTCAGCCCAATCCACCTCACAGGATTGCTGTGGAGAAAATAGGAGCAGCATGGTATGCTGGATATGTTTGCCACCTTGAGCTTTTTGTAAAAATAATAAAGATGGGATATAAATAATCAAATAAATAAAATACCTTGCATTCAAAATTGCTTAACTGAATGTGACTTCCAAATGTGTGGATAAAAATATTATGTGAACTAATTTATTTATTATGAAAGAGTATTCCTGAAGAAACTTGCTATCCATCCATCTACCAACTAGGAGACTTCCTCTTTGCTTGCAAGTGATACTTTTCTGTTTTTCTTTCAGCTTGTATCCTATTGGATCAGAAGTTATATACTTTATTTTTCGGAGTATAAGACACACTCCTCCCCCCCCTAAATGAGAGTGGAAATGTTGGTGCATCTTATACACTGAATACAGCCAATTTTGGCCTCTTGAAGCCCCACCTCCACATCCCATTTTTGCAAAAAATGGAGCCGTTTTTCACAAAAATTGTGTGCGCAGAGGGTTTGGGAGGCCTGCAGAGTGCTTCTGGGGGCTGGGGGAAGGAAAAAATGCTCCCATTTTTGTGAAAAACAGGCTGTTTTTTGCCTATTTTTCACAAAAACTGGGACGTT
>JANHFT010002357.1:131133-145434 GCA_032467955.1 Pseudoxenodon macrops
AAATTTCCTGACAGTTAGAACAATTAATCAGTGGAACAACTTGCCTCCAGAAGTTGTGAATGCTCCAACACTGGAAGGTTTTAAGAAGAAATTGGATAACCATTTGTCTGAAGTGGTGTAGGGTTTCCTACCTAGGCAGGAGATTGGACTAGAAGGTCCCTTCCAACTCTGTTATTCTATTCTATTCTATTCTAAAAAGACTGATAATCAGATAGGAAACTTTGGTCATTAAGCAGAGAAATAATGGGAATGTTTAGCATATGCAGGAGCCTGAAATGAGACTTTTCGTATATTTTGTGTTACGAAGGCCCAACAAATAAGCAGTTGGGGAATTATTTAGGAAAAGGCTGTCATGTCCTCTGTGTTACCTGAGTTCTGCAGCATCTGGGATGAATCGAAATGGCAGATATATTAGGATAGTCAGAAACAGAGTATAGCTAGGAGCCATGTGAAACCTTTCACTGAATAGATTCTCTGCATCAAGACTAGATACGTATATAAGTTGCTTTGGGTAGCTATCTATTGCTTTTATTACTTCAGTTTGCTTTTAATTGTTGGGCCCAAGAGAAATGAATGCACTGGTTCACCTGGAATGAAAGCTTACAGGAAGAGGTTAAGCTCACATATATACACCATTAAGCCAGAGCCTTTTAGAATCAAAAGAAGAAAACTTAACAGATGTCAGATACATATTAAAATAACAACCCTTCAGTAGGCATCTAAGCCCTAAAAGAAGCAAGATTAATATCCAGGTAATCAGCTCAATGGCAGAGCATCTGCTGTGCATGTAAAAGCAATAAAGTCCCATTCCTAACCTTTAGTTGAGATAGACTGGCTTGATTGGAAGTAGCTTTGATCATTTCAAGACATAAAATATTGAGCAATGCTCTGATAAAATGTAAGGTGTAAAAACTGTCATCATGCAATCCTGTCTTTTCTGCCTTAAAAAAAACACCTTTGAATATCAAAAAGCAGGCATGCTGCAAAGCTGCAAACATCAGTTTTCATCTGTTGTAGAAAATGGTGAATGGCAACCTGGTGTTTTGTTTAGGGTCTCACGAATGAAGGTGAATATATGTGTCCCGGGATAATGTTGCAGGATCCAATCTGGGTCGGTGACCAGGACCAGAGGTTTTGTCTTCTGAGCTTTCGGCCTCCTGCTGGAACCCATCCTCAGACACAGAGAAGTTCCCCAAGGATGGGATCCAGCACAAGTCCAAAAACTCGGAAGACAAACCATCTGGTCCCAGTGACCGACCCAGATTGGATGCTGTTTAGATGTCTTGTTACCTGTCTGGAAAAGAAAAAGTTGGGAGAGAGGAGGAACATTCAGGGGATGGATTTTGAAGCAATTCCACAAGATTGATCATATCCATTGTAGAAATCATTTTCTGTATAGCAGTCTTGCATAACAGTCATTTTGGGTGAATATTTATGACCTACAGTTAAAATTGCAAATGTGCTTCTTGGGCCAAAAACATTGGAATCCCTAGATTTTACAGGAATACTGGATAGAGTCATAATTGAGATACTCGAGTTCAGATGCCAGTATTGCAATCTGTATCCACATTTCTACTTCATGTAATGTAACACAGCTTTAATTATATTTCTGATTAAAAAGGAGTATATACGTAACAATATTTCTCCCCCACATTCTTAGGCAGTCCAGCAACCCTCTGGAAGCATCTTAAGAAATGTGGCCAAGCATCAGCAGGTTTCTACTCTCATTAATGTGAACAGGTTATGTGAAAAAACACCATTGAATGCTTTTCTCCAAGGTAGGCATCTTCCTGCAGACACAGTTCTAAGATTGGGTTGAAAGTGACTTGTGCCCTTTAACCGAACGGACAGCACTTCTAGGTTCTAGCTTTGGCATCATGTCTGACTGAGGCTTTTAAAATTAAATATATTGCTAGAATAGTGTGTGTAAGCTGAGAAATTGGCATATTGAGAATAGGAATCATTTTGTAGTTTCTCTGCAAGATGAATCCTTTGGAGATTGCCTTTCATCCTTGCAGTTTCTATTAGCCTCATATTAAATTTCTGAACAATAGATACAGAATTGTTGCAGAAATGTACTGTAGCTATGATCTGTTGCTGTGTCTTGTGTTGCTGGAATGGAGGTAACTAATATTCATAAATCTTGACAGGGTTATAAATATATTCTGATATGGCTGCTAAAGGGCAGATTAAAAAAAATACAATTTAATAAGTGCTGTGGTTCAATCCTTTTGGTGCTTGTAGAGTAGATAATATAGCTGGGATGCTTAGGACTGCAGCTCTCGGCATTCCCACAGCTGAAATATGCCATGTTGGAAATAGTTTTCCGTAATAGAAAAGTATTGTGATATCCCAGGAGTAGGTGCATTGTCACAATACTTTATCAACAAATGAACAGCGTAATTATTCAGTTGCATTGGGAAAAAAATCTTTCAGCAGTTTGTCTATAAGAGAGACTAGGCTATTTAGAATTGACTCTTTTTATATGAGCAATTGCCTCTTTCTAATCAAACAGTTATTTCATTATCTGTACTTGAAGGTGACTTACAGTATAGACTTTAGTGAAGCCACCATGTCAATCAAGAATATTGCTCTTGTCCTAGTAGAATAACTATAGAGATAATACAAATACAAACATAAATTGATTTTTGACCTTGACATATGTATATAGGTTTTCACTTCAGAATTGGATATAGCCTTTACAGTTTTCTGTGCATTTGCTGAATGTCATTTTGGATTTTGCTTTCTGTTCTGGATTGTTTATCTTTTTTTAGGCTCCATTGTGAAACAAATTACCTTGGCAGGAAACAAATTTCTGTCGCTTGAAGCATCTCCTGTTCAGAGAAATAAAATAAGAGAGAGTGGAACAACATCCTTCAGGTAAAAAAAATAAGCAGTCAGAAGTTTATTTGGCTACAGGGAAACCTGAGTTGTGCCTATGTGGGCATGTGGGTGTAAATATTTAAGATTTCTGATAACTGTCCTCACTTCCTTGCTTCAAAGATTTAGAGCTGACGGTTGGGTGGGGGGCAGGGGACTCCAGGATTTTGTCCTAGCAGCTGGTTTAGATAATACTTTTCAGCTCCATTGGATTCCAGGAACACACAGCCCAAACTTTCGCTTGGTTAACTGATGGGTTTAGTACATATTTTGTTGACGCAATAAACAAAACCAATTGCTTACTATTGAAAGTGTATTAAATCAAATGAAAAATACCCACACGGGTGTCCTGAGATATTAAAGAAGCCAGTTTACGAAGCTTCAGAGCTCACAATTATTACCATGTTTCTTTGAATTTGAACGGTAAAATATGGGAATATTTTCTGTGTAGTATAATTGCTTGAAAGGTTTTTAAGCCATTAAAGTTTGAGAAAAAATAATTGAATATTGGTTTTTAACACCGTAATATATTCAAAACGTATATAATATATAATCAACTGTGAAAATTGATTAGAAATTTGGAGAAGCAGCAGAGCAACGTGTGATGAGGTCCTTCAATAAATACTACAGATGTTTGTGCTGCAGCTGATCGATGTCAGATTACCTTCAGGCTTACCTTTCTGGTAGAGAGCAGAACAAAACATTTTTATATATTTTAAGGGAATTATTTACTGAATGATACTTGGGATTTTTGAGAGCCAGTTTGATGTAGTGATTAAGACATCAGCCTAAAAACCAGGAGACTGTGAGTTCTAGACTTGCCTTAGGCATAAAGCCAGCTGGATGACATTGAGCCAGTCACTTTCTCTCAGCCCGAGGAAGGAAGCAATGGCTAAACCACCTCTGAAAAACCTTGCCAAGGAAACTGCAGGGACTTTGTACAGACAGCCTCTGAGAATCGGGCATGTTAAATGGAAGAAAAAAACAGATTTAATTAAAGCATTATTAACAGTTTGCAAAAAGCTCTAATTGTCTGTTGAAAGGAAGGTTATGGAATGAATCTGTTTGGATCCCAAATATAAGCAATGATTTGGAGAAGACATGGGCATCCTGGTTGCAGCTGTCACCATCTCCTGTAGGGACCTTTGATTCTGGTTTTGTGCAATAACTTTGCAGTTTTAGTTAAGCACATGTTTGAGTTAACGAGACAGCAATGAAGTTCATGTCATTATACCCTATTGCGAGCTCCTTACCTTAAAAGGGTAAAAGTAGACGTCACTTAGCAACTGGACAGGCAACTTGGTTGCTAAGCACCTCGGCCACAAAGCAAAAACAAATCACAGACAAATCAGACATTACTTCCTATTTGGTGGTTAAGTAACTTACATAGTCATTAAGTGAGATATCACATGACCATAACTTGTGGTTTTACTTCTTCATTAACACTGTTTGTTCCAAGCTTTTTGGGAAGTCAATGTGGTAATGTCATGATTGTGGGTCACTACAATAGCTATCAATGTGCGCCAATTTTGAAACACCCAAATGATGATCATGGACTGAGGGATGCTGCGATGGTCATAAATGTGACGACTAGTTACAAAGCTGTTTTTTTTAATGCTGTTGTAACTGCAGACACTTACTGAACAAGGCGGTTGGTAAGTGAGGACTACTTATATTTTCCTGGAACTGTGCAGCTATTGCAGGGGTCCTCAACCCCTGGTCCATGGACCGAAACTGGAACTGGGCTGCGGCATGCCAGAAACAGAGCCATACAAACAAATGTAGCCCCATCCACAGGATACAGGCAGCATGCGAAACCACGGCCCCTCTGCTCCACTCTCTCCACAGAATCGGTCCCTGGCCACTGAGCTATTATAAGGAAAAAGAGGGCTCCCTTGAGGAGGGGCAGTTTTGTGACGGTGCTTGCATGCCCTCATGGTTTCTACATCTGAACAAAACAACTGAAAAAGAAAAGGCAGTTTGTTTCTTCAATCTCCATTCTCATTGTATAGCAGTGATGGCGAACCTATGGCACACGTGCCACAGTTGGCATGTGGAGCCATTTCTGAGGGCACGCGAGGTGTTACCTGTCAGCTTGCGCACACTGGCCAGCTGATTTTCGGCCGTTTTTCACCCTCTGGAGGCTTCAGGGAAACCTCCTGAAGTCTCTGGAGGGTGAAAAATGGCCCAATGGGCAAACCAGAAGTCCGTTCCCGAACTTCCGGTTTCCCCATAGGGCTGTTTTTCGCCTTCAGGAGGCCCCAGGAAAGCCTCCTGAACCCTCTGGAGGGCGAAAAATGGCCCAATGGGGGCGTGTGCGTTTGCGCAGTACAGTGTGTGTGTGTGGGTTGTGTGGTGAGATGCGTGCACGCAAGAGGAAAAGGTTAGCTATCACTGTTGTATAGGAAAGTATCAGAAGTCCAAGTATGTAAAAGGATAATTTTCTTTTTATAAAACACTCTGAAATCTCTTCTTGTATGAGCAGCGTCATGTCCACAGTGGAGAACAAAAGTACATGCTTTATTTTTGTGACTGTTCGTTTCTTACTATAGTATCGAGTGGTTTAAACCATATGTCAGTTCCTTCCAAGAACAAAAAATGAAAATGTTATTGGCTATTTTGAATGAGATAGGTATGTGTCTATTTAAAATCTGATAGTACTATTGCGTTGTCCTAGATTAAATCTAAATTATTCCATCAAGATTCAGATTATAACTCTCTTGACTGGCTCATTACACCTGTCCCTATTTTTAGAACAATGGAGTAATTAAATAGTATTAAATGTGCATGGTCACTATTTGAACAGCAGAGGGCGGTAAAGTCTTGCTTGATCAGTTTATGGATGTTTTGCCACTTGCAAATTTATGAAATGAGATCCAGAAAGGATTTTCAGTAACTTTGAATAACTCTGTTCAGTTATTCAAAATCAGTGTTAATTGAGGGCACAGATAATAACTTACCAATAACATAAGTGGAGAGAATAGGCTTCTGTAATAGATGGAATGTCACTCTGGATAAATGGTTCATAAATTCCTTTGAATGTTTCTTAAAAGTGTGATCTGAGGATCTCTGGGTGTCCCTCAAGACTACCTTAGGGGTCTGCAAAATCAAAATGATTTGCCAAATGTTGAACATATTTTCAAAGAATTAAAACAATGTCATTCTTCTTGTTATTACTTTTTATTTGTTAAAGTTTCCATGAGAAGTGTACTTACGTTCCTATCTAATGGTTTCATGTTATTTTTACCTGATTTAATAAATATTCTACAAATGCATTGCTGTTCATTTTTAATACGCTTAATGTCATACAAGCTCTTATTATTTTTGAAAGCGTGGTGGGACAAGGTTCCTGAAAGCAAAAGGTTTAAGAAATGCTGCCTTAGAAGAAGGACATTTGTTTCCCATGTGTGTAATCCCTAGTATTTGGCCCTAAATATATCAGCTTGCAAAATAGTAGATGATGAAAATATACATTCATGTTTTTCAGTGGACAAGTCTGCCTCATTAAAATCCCAAATCTTTTAAAGCTGTCCTTTGGTAGACTTTTATTAGGACCACCCATGCTTTTCATATGAAAGGATTGAAGTGTACTGTTCTTTGATGAAAGAAGTGATCAAACTGAAATGCTCCTCTTTGAAGTAATTCTGTGTAAAGCATCCAAAGAGAGTGGGTGTTCAGTGGAGTAGCAGAGTGTGTACAGTCCTTGTATAACTTTTGTTAAGTATTTTTATATTTTTCTCCCATCCATTCCACGTAAGGAAATGCCAGAGAAGATGGTGCTGGTTTCCAACTGTGAAACGTGTATTCTGGTCAGGATGTCACTTGCTACAGCTCTTTTTCTTTAATTACTACTTAATGTATGAGATTTTCTCTCTGTTTGGAGAGATGTAGGAGAGATAGCTTAGTAATTAGTGACAGTAAAGTAAAAGATTAACGGAATATCAACAGCAAAGTAGAAGAGGAATGGAATATCAACATTAGTTTTGCTCATTTTAAGTTTAATTCCTACACCTGCCTTAAGTATTTCAAGTCATTTAGCCAAGATTTCTTTTTGATATGTGTATGCCATTTTCATTTTAACTCCTTGCAAAAATCATAGTGGATATTGTGTTAACAATGTTCCAAATCTATAGAGTTACAAAAAGCTTTTTTCAATTATGCACCAGAAATTTGACAAGCATCATTTGCTTGCAGATTTGATCCTGCTGCTTCAAAAAGCATAGAATACAGTATTCTTGATTTCTCCCTGGGTTAGTAGGAAGATGTGAAACTTTGAATTTTTTGAAATAAGATTCAGAGTAGAGTTCAGTGAAATTATCCAGACTTCATTAACCTAATTATCCAGACTTCATTAACCTAATTCTTATTGCTTAATGCATAGAAATCTGAACAAGACAAATTTCTCCTGTTTATTTTGTAATCACATAATATCAATACTGTTTCTAAGGAACCAAAAGGAATATCATTCTTTGATAACTTGTCAAATGTTCTGCAACAGTGAGAAAATATCTTCCTGAGAAGGTTCGTTAGCTGTTCCTAACTCCCCATGTTAGAATATTGTTTGCACTTTATACTTCAATTCATTTAGATGTTCCATGCAAAAACTTCCTTCCCCTCCACAATTTATTTCTTCTGGCTTATGTTCACATAAGAATATAAAGACTGTTGTGTGGTGGTATTTATTTGTGGATCTCTGTTAGATATCCTGGATAAAAACTGGATGTTAAATGCTAACCTTTATGCTATAGAAATGTATGTTGGCCTGGTTCTATAGAAGAATTGACTTAGCGTGACTTGTGTTCTTAACCTGTTATGGATGAGCATGGTGCATGCTCATGGAGCATGAGCATTAGATTGGCTTTAAGTTTTTCAGAACCATCTTGTCTTTGAAGGCCTGACCACAGTTCATTTCTTAATGTTTCACACTCGGACTGTCTAAATTGGTTTCTTAATGTAAATGAAATAATACTAAGCCATTAGTGTTTTTATGCTAAATTTTAGTACTATATGCCAAATAAGCGAAGTAATTCAATTTTTTTTCCTAAGGATAAACATCACATTTATTTAATGGAACAGTTTTATTTCCTTGCATAATGCAATCCGAACTGTATGCTTGGTTTTAGGGAAGAAGATGACATTAATGATGTGACTTCTATGGCTGGAGTTAACTTGAATGAAGAGCATGCATGCATATTGACAACAAATTCTGAGGCAATTGGTACTGTTTTGTGCTCTTGTCCAGAGAAGCTCCTCCTCTCTTCAGAGGCATTGCAGAAGAGGATCTTAAAAAAAGGTGAGACGTTGGGAGAATAACTCTTCAAACGCTTCGTTTGAAGAAGGAACACTTTTTTTTTTCAAAGTGCCCAATTTAAGCAATAAACAGATGGCATATCATTACTAAAATGGATGTAATGGAACTCCTGTGTATAACATTATTAACATTCATCTTGAAACACAGCATTTGAATTTACCTTTAAAGTTTTATTTTATACTATTGTTTTAGGGCCATGGCATCAGCACTGTGTTAATTTATTTTTATTTTTTTGAGGCCAACTTGAACAGAATTGCAAGAGTTGTTTCTGAAAAGATTATGAATGAAAATATATGAAGCAAACAGTTGACAAAAGTCTGCCTGTACTTTTTCACCTATTTGGTCAGAAATTGAAATGTTTTCAAGCAAGTAATAAACCACTTGAGTTTCCTATTATCTGTCATGGATGATTTTCTCAAAAGAAGTTAAAGGTGGTTTTAAATATTTGTGACTTTTCCATCAACTATGTGTAAGTCCTTGGTCCAAAAGGTCATGATTGCCAAGTCCACTTTGTATGCTAACAGAGGTACTGATATTGTATGATTTATTCACAGCAGTTAGAAAAGATGTGCTTGTCCTGGCCCAAATAGAAGGAACCCCAAAAACTTGTTCATTGCTGTGCTCATGCAGTTCTCCTGAAAATTCCCTTGGAAGATACTTTTTGCTTCATCCTTTCTTTAGTTTTAAGTTTATTTCAGAAATGTATCTACTGGAAAACAATTTTCTATGATTGTACTACAAATTATGTTAAGAGGATCAGATAGGAGCCTAAATCTCATGTTTAACCTGATTCCAGAATTAGTCTTCATGTTAATAGTGATCATTTAGATTGTTCTTGGGGACCATTCAAGTATTCGGAGATTTGATCGGAAAAAAGTATTCAATTAAACCTCCAAATTAAATTGGAAAGCGTCAAATTGAAATTATAAAACAGGATATGAATCTGTTTGGATTATTTAGATGCCCCAATAGAAGAGAATTAAAGTGTCTTCAGCAAGTCTAAAGTCTAAAAATAGAAGAAATTATGATTTTATTTGACACCCCAGCATTCTTAGCACCATAGACCCAGAAGTAGCAAAGGAATCTGGCAGCAGTACCAGACAATATACCCAACCTAACCAAATACAGTAAAGTCAAAATATCCAGAATCTTAGACCTCATCAATCTCTGCCTCACTATCTGCTTTTAGTTTTATGGACAAATATATCAACAAATCAGAGAAACTTCCATAGGTTTCAGGACTCATATCAGAAACAGCAAACACTATAGTAAACTATAGAAACTGTAGCACTCCCACACATAACAACCAAAATACAGATCTGATGGGTAGACACCTTTGTCAAAATAAAGGAACATCTAGAGAAGACACAACAATGAATCAACAGCATCTTCAAATGAATAAAGTTCAGAAGGGAAGAAGAGGTATTCAGAAGACATAAAAAAAACCAAGGAGGAAACAGAAAGCAGAACACATCCTGTCCAACCGGCAACATTTATATAAGCGGGGATTAGCACCTGACAAACAAACAAGCAGAAACCGATATCTTAATCAAGGAATTAGCAAGAAGAAAAGTGCAGTCCACCAATACTGGCAGAGCAAACTAATATATAAAAATAGGGAACAAATCCCACTCACTGATAACTGATGGTTACCTAGTTGAGTGATGAAACTTCTGTAGGCAAACAACCTCAAGTGAGCAACAAGGTCCATAGTTTTTAGATGCTTTTATGCATGTACAGAAATAGGTTTTGAAATCCAATTTGAACTGATTTTTCAAATCAAAGGAACAATTCTGATTTGATTTGTCTGATTTTCAGGGGCATATCACTGACCTGATCACAGTTTCTTTTCATTTGGAACTAGTTGTTGTGTGCTGATTTTCTAAATAATATTGCTTCTGAGGAACTTGAATGAACATAGGCTCACAATTGTTGTGCCTTTTTTACTAAGCAGACAAGATATCTAGAATCAGGAATGGACTGACTTGCTCCTTCCTTTCCTTAAATGTCTAGAAAAGCTAATTCTAGTGAGTCTATAAGAAATGCAACGTATATATGTAGCTCAAGGTAATCAGTTTCCAATAATAACAGTAATGCAATATACTGTAGAAACATGGAAATAACTCCTTGGCCCAGATAGCTGCAGTCATTGCATCCTATATTTTCTTGGAAGTAAGGCGTGTATATCTATATTTTCGTTCTGAAAGAAGTGAGATGCTGTATTTGAGTATTGCTTCAAAAGATTTAGGAGTGTAGAACGCCTAGTCTGGGGGTGTAAATTAAGCTATCCGCATTTTAAACAAATCCATGTTCTTTCTTTGCTGACTGGATCTCAGCATCTGAGTTACTAGAGTGAAACTTTTTTTTTGCAGTGCCTAAAGTTCTCTCTAAATCTGGCATTTATTGGTTGATAACACATCCCAACAATTTAATATACAAGACAAGGTGACTGTTTAGTTTTCAACAGTGGTATTTCTTGTTCTCTTGCCAGAGAAGCCAGGAGCTTGTATGCATCTATTTTGAGAGTACATTTTACTCTAGGCATAAAATAAGATGCCTTTTCTACATCACTACAGTTGGTGTTTTCAGTTATGACACCTCTGAGGAAGAGATGCAAGAAAATGCCTTTAGGTGTGTATTTTTTGAAGTTGTTTGCTTCCGTGGCGTTGAATTGCCCAGGTACTCATAGTACTTTCCTAAGCTTGCACTGATGGAGGTCAGTTGTCAACCAGACAGAGAGCCCTGAATTAATATATTTGCAACTTAAGGGCATGACAGAGGTGATGCTTCCTCTTAGAACATTGCTCAGGCAGTTTCACTTGAAACAAACAGCATTCCTGTTGCTCCAGGGAACATTAGTCGAGGGAATGAGGACAGTGGCAATGCAGAAAAAGCAAACTTTGTACAAGTTGCAGTTATGATAGAAATGGAAAGAGAATGGTTTTGGATCTTAACTGAGTGAGCTGTCCTGCAAGTTATTCTCAAAGAAGGGCGGGTCAAGGTGCCATAGGTTATTTTGGTTGGGGCACAAATAGTACAGGTATGCCCGCAATAGGATGCAAAATATTATACCTCTGTTCATTAACACATCAGGATTTAATAAGTACAATGTCAAAAAGGACAAAAAAACTATTTCTGTATTTTTAATTACTGAAATTAACAGAATACGGCACGAAGTTCTACAGCTACTGCTTCTTTCCTTTTCCAAACCAGAAGGCCTGATTTCTGCATTCCTATTAACTTTATCCTATAAATGACCTTGCAAGGAGAATGATTCTAGAGGCTAAGTGAAACAATGTCTATTTTCTGAAGCTGTAGGCTAGGTTTTATTAATGTAATGTCTAAGATCTTTGAAGTTGTGACTTTACTAGGAAAATCACAATCTCCCAAACCTTTATTCATAATGGGTATGACTTCCAGGGGGAACAGAATGCCTGCTGTGCTAATTATTTCAATTATCAGCTAGTACTAAAATACGTAATGGATTTTCTCTGCCTCAACAGGTAAAAGGCATGACATTATGGAAGTTAATTCTGATGTTCTGAACTTGATCTCCCATGCTACACAGGAGAGATTAAGAGGACTTCTAGAAAAACTAACTTTAATTGCTCAACATCGTATAAGGACCTATAAGGTAAAAATAATGATTGCCAAGTTTCAGTTTGCCCTTTTAAAATAACTGGTACCCTGGAATGATTCATCTTAATTTATCCTGAAGAATTTATGCTCAGAGGACCTGGATCACACACACTATGCAAAATATTAACAAAACAAACTGCATTCATTGATGGGAAGGAGCAAAAGCCTTCGGTAGATTCCTGATTCTCTTGCTTTTATTTGTAGGGAGAGAAAAGTATATTCACTATTGTAATCACTAAGGATGGCATGTTTTGCTTGGATAAGGTCTGGCAAAATATAGCAATTGAGCATAATCATATGAAATTTTAAATATGTAAACAGATCCCCCACCCCCTTTGATTAAGTAAAGCATCTATTTTCATTTCAGTATTATTCCATACAATTATTTGGGATTTAAAAACAAAAACAAAAAACCTTTATTGTTAAAAAAAAATTGTACATGGTGGAACCGTCTTGGCGATATCTCCGCCATATAAAGTATAACAGACGTCTCTTCTGTATTCAATATACATTACTACTTACCAATTATATACACATACTTAACCTCTTATACACGCTTACACTTACATACTATGTTTGTTTGAATCTCTGCATCCTTGTTCTTACTCGTTCCAACTTCTATTCCTTAAATCTAACCAATGATAGAATCTATTCCAAATCTCATAGTATTCTGTCTCTCCTTTATTTTTCAGTTCTAGCGTCAGTCTATCATATTCTGCACAATCAAGTATTTTCTTTATTATTTCCCTCTTTGGGTGTGTTTTCGCTCTTTCATTGTTGGGCACAAACTATTCTCGCCGCTGTTATGTTATGCAATATTAAATACGTTAATCCTTTACTTGGAACTTCTTCTAAAATTCCTAATAGAAATAATTCTGGTTTGAGTTCCAATCTCTGTCATTTCTTCCAACCACATTCGAATCTTTCGCCAGTATAACTTTGCTCTTTTACATGTCCACCACATGTGGTAGTAGGTGCCTAGTATTTGGTCACAATTACAGCATTTAGGTGATACATTTTTATACACTTTGGCTAGCCTCCTGGTGACAGGTGTAAAACATTTTATATAAGTTCTCTTTGTACAATGTGGCCAGCATTAATTTCCTTTTTTTGTCCCACAATTTTTCAGTTATTTGGAAATTTTTGATTAAGATAAGCCACCTGCAACCTTCAGAATCCATAGGAGTTGGGCACCAATAAATTTAAATACATAAAATTTAATATAATTTTAAATCTCATTTGCAATCAGTTACAATCTCTGACAAAATCTATTCTGTGCTTTCCCTTTAGTAGACAGAAACAGGTACAGAAAGGCCACTTATAGCCATTCATTTAGCGACCATTCTAAGTTACAATGGCACTGAATAACCAGTCCTTGCTCTTATTACCATTGTAGCACACACACCCCTGATCATGTGATCAAAATTCACGCACCTGGCAACTGGCATGTATTTATGACGTTTGCAGCATTCTGGGGTCATGTGATCAACATTTGCAATTTTTCCCAACTGGCTTCAGACAAACACAGGCAATGGGATAAACTGGATCCACCTAATGTTAACTATGATTTTACTTAACAACTGCAGTAATTCACTTAAGAACCATGGCAAAAAAGGGTTGTAAAACATGACTTACTTAACTGCTTTGCTTAGCAACTGAATTTCTGGACCCAGTTGTGGTCATAAGTGAAAAACACCCTATATTATGTGTATTTAAATGGGCTATGAGACATTCATAATTAATCAATTCCATAACTTTTTCCTAAAGAGTCCACCTCTGCCTTTTTACATTTGATTTATTTTGAAGTTATTTTGAATCATGTGTTTGGGAATTTTTAGCATCAGGAAGCATACGATCATAAGAATGCTTTTTCAGAAAACTTTTTTTTTTTTTGGTATTAACTGCAGCTGCCTTTATTTAAAAATCCAATGAGCCCAGTTATATGGCAGTTAGAACAATGAGACTACAGAGCTGTTTTTGAAGTTTCTGCCAGGGATTTTCCCAGGAATGGCTCTTTTTGCAAATGAAAGACAAGTTATATTCGAGTGCCACAAAGGGATATGCAAGTGAATAAAAAATTGAATTAATTATGAGTAAAGGGCATTTGTACTTTAAATGCTTCCAGAAAGGAACCATGTTAGCTATATTGAGGGATTTGTCCAATATGTAGGTGTTTATCTCTAAAATGTTCTTGTTTTCTATGGTTAACAAATTACTATGTTCTATGTTGTTTTGTAATTAAATAGATCCTTATGTTGAGATCAGAATTATGTTGTGCATGTACCGTGTTTCCCCAAAAAGAGGACAGGGTCTTATTTTCTTTTGACCCCCGAAAAAAGCGCTTGGCCTTATTTTCAGGGAGGTCTTATTAGTTTTCAGGTGAAGTAGGCAGTGAGCGTGGTCACCTCATGGCTGCTGCTGTGTTTTGGGGAGGGCTTATTTTCAGGGGATGGCTTATTTTAGCGCATGCG
>JANHFT010002357.1:150639-161991 GCA_032467955.1 Pseudoxenodon macrops
TTCCCGCTTTTCTGACCTTTGGACAAGCAAAGTCAATGGGGAAGCCAAATTCACTTACCGTATTTTTCGGAATATAAGACGCACCTTAGTTTTTGGGGAGGAAAATAATAATAAGAAGAAATTCTGCCTCTGCCTACCAGCATCCATGACTAGCATTTGGGAAGAAAGCTCCGTTTGGGAGGGGCTGCCTTTGCAGCATGCAAAAGTTCTGTTTTTGAGGTGTCTGTGGCAATCCCTGCAGCCTGGAACAGGTAAAAAACATGGAGGCGGAAGGATGGGCAGGGCTACATTCAGTGTATAAGATGCACCCAAATTTTCACCCTTTTTTTTCGGGGGGAAAGGTGCGTCTTATACTCCGAAAAATACAGTAACAACCGGGTTACTCATTCATCAGCTGAAGTGATTTCATTTAACAATTGAAGCAAGAAAGGTCGTAAAATGGGGCAAAATTCACTTAACAAATGTCTCACTTAACCGAAGTTTTGGGGTCAGTTGTGGTCATAAGTCGAGGATTACCTGTATAGCATTTCAGTGCTGAGAGAACACTGGTTGCTTTATATTGTATGCAGAAGGATGAGATCCTTGCAGAAGATTTTCCAGATAATACATTTTTAATGGTAGCAATAACCAATGATCAGGAGTTGATGACTACATATTTCTTCTTCTTTAGGAAAAAAAATGAATGTGTTTTTAGCTCAACTTTAGATAATGGAAAAGTAGTACAGTTTTTCAAAGATAGCGAGCAGCACCTTTTCCCAACTCTCCATCAGATGGCACTGGCCTTTCATTTGCTTGAACTAGTTTTCTTAATCTGTGTGGCTCCATACTTTACTTGCAAAGTGTTAAAGCATAACAAACCTTTGTGCTGTGAACTCCAAAAACGTTAATGCATCTGTTAAATGACATTAATAAAATTACTTCTACAATATGGATGTTCATTGCCTCTTTCAGCCCCTATGAATATCCTACTCTCTAAGGATCTCCAAAAATTCTTTCCCGTTCAGTACCATCAAATTCATACTTTCGTTTATTATATGCGATGTCTCCATTAAGCAGTTAACAGTTTCCTACTCATCCTTATTATCACAGTTACTCCCTGTTTCTTTTATGTTTAGCTGCTGTCTTCACTGGGGTAAGCACACTTCAGCCTTGTAGGATTTGCTTTCTTATGTTCTTTTGCTTGAAAATAATTGCCTTTGGAGACGCTCTTCTATTTCCCACAATATGACTTGTTGATTTCCTCTAAGTTGCAAAATTTCTATATTGGTGCTATTGCAAACATCTTTTTCTCCCATCTTGATAGATAATCAATTATTATTTTCAGCCTCAGTCAGTCTTTTGAATCTTTTCAGAATGCCGGCAGTGATAGTCTGTAAATAAATTTAGGTGTTCCATACAACAGCTAGTATTAAAAATATGTTTGTAAATATACAATTAAAATCAAAACATAATTTTTATTTTTATATCTATTTTAATCTACCTGTATCAATCACAAACATAAGTAAAATGTTGCTTTAAAGTTTTACTCTTTAGTGGTTTGAAAATAACTGGAGTAGCTTTAGAAATGTAGTTAAAATAATAGGGGATGTAAGCATGCTACAGTAGGGGAGGATTCTGTAGAAGGACAAAGAATACTGCTATATACATTTGTAAGACAAGAAGAAAAGTTTATAAAACTGAAGATAAATAAACTGAATTTAGGCAGAGAATTTAGCAGCTGGCCATAGAAAATCTCACTGAAAAACTAGAATATTAGGATTTTGGGTTGTAGTAGGGTTACTAGGTATTCTGCCTAGTTGACATATGCCATTGTTGCTAATTCCTCATGGTAAATTGATGAATACGTGATGGTGATAGGTGAAAATGAGTTTAAAGGGCACAAGGACTAACCATTTTACTTGCCCAACATTTGGCTTGTGACTGAAAAACAATGAAGAAGATCATTCAAGCTTTATTGAACATTGTAGGGTGTTCTGTATTCTTGCACAGGATAAATGTAAGACGTGTAACAATATTTTAATATTTAGTTAAATCCTAATGCATCTATCTGTCTTAAAGTTAGTCTTCTAAAAGAGAGTTCAGGATTTCAACTTCCAGTTTCCAGCCTAGTGTTTTGTAATCCAAATACATCTGGAAATTATTGGTTTGGGGAAAAGCATTCCTAAAGATGAACAAAATCATGTTTCAGTTGACCTGGCAACAAACTTTGGTTTGTATGGGCATTTTAAGCTAGCATGAGTTTTTAAGTAACAGGTAGATAATATATTTGCACAAAAAGTGAAGGGAAGGGAAGGTGATGCAGTGAACTTTTATAAATGTGAAAAATTTAATTTGTGCAAGATAGATTTTTTCCCCTTAATGCTGAACAGAGCATAGTTCCCTTTTTAAATTCCTTTGTGTGACTGTAGCTTTGCTGCATATGCCATCTAACTATTGAGAAGGGCTTTAAAAATATACCTCTACTTTATTTGTGCTTCAGGTCAGATTAACCAAAATGGTTATTGTGTCACCTAGAAACTACTTGATTGCTTCAAGACTAGACTTTAAAAACCCTATATATTATTATTAAAAAGGCCAGGAGCAACAAAGACCGTTTTACCATTTCTGCAATGTTTTCATGGCAATTTGATCTTTACACAGGTTTTTTTTAAAAATCTTTATACTTGGAGCTGATGGAAAAATCGAAGAAGGGAAATGGTTTTGAAACGCTTTCTCTATGGCTTCTGATTGCCTTTTTTTTTGAGTGAATATATAAGGATGAAGGTAGAAGTGTCAGCTGGCTTTGTGGGGACTTGCTTTATTTCGTTTAAGAACGCACATCTTCCCCCATATACCTCAGTAACTGATGTTTATCACTATTAATTCTGTCAGGAGATAAAAGGCACATAGATGTGGCTCACATGTACAAAGGTGTCATAGCTTACAACAGCATTTATATAAACAAACAGTATAGCTATTTGAGCTTTTTATAAGCAGCCCCCAGAATGGAATTTAAGTAAATATTTATATTTCAAAGCTGCCCTCTGCAAGAAGGAAGCTAAAAAATACCTGTAGCAAAACCAAAAATTACAGTAAAACCTGATGCATGAAATATCTATTTCAAAATAATACCTTGATTGAACTGACTGCACTTAACAGCTTTGGACCACATTTCTTATATGATAAAAATCCTACTGGAATAATTTAACATATAGTAAAGAGGGATCTTGTGAACAGTGCTGTCCAAGTGTGATTCCAATTTTTTTTTTGTATGTATTTTTAGGACCAACAAAACTTCCCTGCTATTTAAAGAGCAGGTCAAAGTGGGGGAAAAGCTGATAAAGTATAGCTTTCATTATATTCAGATTTAATTTTCCATACCTTTGTCTTACTCTTAGATGCAACAATTAGAATTTGCACAAATGCAGCAAAGGGAGGCTAATCGTGCAGCCCTGGAAGCCCTTGGGCCAAGAAAGAAGAGACCATTGGATTTGTCTATTTCTTTTTCTGGACTTGAGGTTTGTAATATTATACATTTTTTTTCTCTGCTGCATTATCTTGTTTCTATTTTTTTGTAAAAGGTATATAATCTTCTCACGGAATTCTTTTATAGTGGAATATTTGATCAGTTTCCTAGGAATCAGCCCTCTGAGCGATCTGGTGGCCTGGTGGCGAAGACCTTCTGTTGGAAGATTGAGAGCTCAATTTTGGTTGGCGACAAATCTTTCTCTCCTAGGGCAGAAAGAAAAAAAAAATCTGCTGTGAACTACACATGGTGTCAGGAAGGGTATCCAGCCAGTAAATGCTCAACTTCATCCAGTCACCCTGATTACAGGGAATACAGGCAGTGGTGAAATCCAATTTTGTTTACTACTGGTTTTGTAGCTGTGGCTTGGTGGGCGTGGCTTGGTGGGCGTGGCAGGGGAAGGATACTGCAAAATCTCCATTCCCACCTCTCTCCAAGGGAAGGATACTGCAAAATCTCCATTCCCTCCCTACTCCTGGGGGAAGGATATCTCCATTCCCACCCCACTCTGGGGCCAGCCACAAGTGGTATTTGCTGGTTCTCCGAACTGCTCAAAATTTCCGCTACCGGTTCTCCAGAACCTGCTGGATTTCACCCCTGATTACAGGGTTGTAAAAAGGAATGTGTTTTTAATAAGAATCAGAGAACTGGACTTGATTGTGTGGTCGTCTGTGAAGGAATTATTCCAGTAATACTGCAGCAAAACATACTGAAGGAAGATGTATATAAACAAAGTTATAGAAATGTTTTATCTAGAAACTTCCTATAAAATTCTTACGGGATTTTGCACTATTGGTTTCTGAGTGTGAAAAAAAAGGTGGAATGGTCCAATAATATAGAAGAAAACCCATTGTTCCCATTGAAACCCATCTACCCACCCTAGGAATGATTGTAGAAATTTTTTAACAGTAAATCCTCATAATTTTGGCTCTGCTCCCAACACATTTTTATACGCTAAAATCAATTGATTGTTAAATTGATTTTAAAATAACAAAGTTTTTTTCTAGAAACAAGAATGCTTCCAACCTGTTAAGAACACATCCCAGACAAAGCAGATGAAAATGTTTTCTCACAGTGCCTCTTTAATTGTTGTCACAATTTTTAATACTTTTGATTGATTTGGACTCAGATAAGCAAGGGAAAGGAGGACTAGAATTGGCAGATTCAGCTGATTGTAGATGCATCTGTCATGTGTTTAGTGTGGATGTGCCTCCAAATCTTTTCAGTCCATTCATTGCTTAACAAACGTAGCACTTACATTCTGAGCCTTAGTTAAGTAAATTACGTTCTTCTAATTATATATGCTCTACTAAGGGAACAGAAGGCTTGTTTGATATTTCTGGGTAGGGAGTCTCTGTCTACATATTCCCACAGCTTCAGATGGTAAAAACATGCCCCACAGCCTTGAATGTGGACTTCTGTCACTTAAGTTAATGTTTAATTTGACAGAGGAAACTACACTGTGAGTAATTGTATCAACTGCATTTAATATAATTTATGTTTATATTTATATTTATTTTGCTCTAAATTCTTTTTCCTGATATCTCCACTTAGGAGATATCCAAAAACTTCCTGTGTTGTATTGGAAAATCACTCTTAAGAGATTGCTGTGTTCTGAGGCAGGTCATCAAGTTCCTGATCAATTTTTACAAAACAGTATTTTTGATATCCAGCACTAGTTTATTGCCTTCCATTGTGTTGTATCAAGCCCACCGTCCTTCTTTCCTCTGGGCACTTTTGATTGTCTGGAATCCCACTGCCACTTGGTGGTTTTCCTAGCTTCTGAAAATAATAAGTGTATGCAATAATCAGACTTGGATCTCTAGATGAGGTTGTTTCCTTTGCAGAAACCAATTGGGCAATCTGCCATCACTGAATCTCGGGACGTAACAGTCTTTTTCTGAATAGTTTTGTCTTATTGCTAAGAGTCATTAAGGTTAAGGATTTGCAATCACCACTTTCTCTATCTACCGGTAATTCAATATTTCAATACCACAGTTGTGCATATGTAGCAAGAATGGCAATGAAACAACAGAGAGAGTAATCTCAAGGTTTGCGGAAACTCTAAAAAAGTATAGGGGGAAAGAAAAGCTAGTTTGAGAGGAAAGAGAATCTTCAGAACAGCTAGTGGATATTGTGCAGAATGTATTTAGACAGCTGTGATCCTATCAGAAACCAGCTGTCCAGTAGCATTTTTGCATGATTCTATCAAGGTGTACGTTTCTACCGTTTTCTCAACAGCAATACTAAATATACTTTATATATGAATTTTGCTTGGCTTCAACGCACCAGATAGACCAAGGAGTCTTTCTACTTGGAGGAAGCAGGGTTTTAAAAATGAATTGACAATGGCAGTAGTAATCAATGACAATGATAAAAAGAAATCATTGGTAGACTAATTGTCCTTTCCCTCACTACTCCTGTGAACTCTGCAATAAATTTCTGGATCACGGTTGCTTTAAAAAGACTATTGTGGAATATTGAAAAATTGTGAAATAGAATATCCAGAAGAATGTCCAGAAGGTGAAAGCATACAGAGGAGACATGTGAGCAGAAGACCAACCAGCTAGCCCACAAAAGCAAATTAACACACCAGTGAGAGATATTAACTTGCCTTTGAGCTTGGGTGTATAATTTTAATAAATTAGTAGCTATCTTATTTATGTGTACAGAATGAACTTTTATCTCCCTTAATTACTGCTGAAAGATTTGAAATCATGAGCTTGGTGTAACAGCTTTCCCAGGTCCCTCCCATCACAATTAGACTTTTCATTAGGTAAATCATTATGTTTACTATGAAGCAGGAAGAGACTGCATAAGAGCAAAGGAGTAATTATTTCTAGCTTTTCCTTTTGTATAATGCTAGAGGGTTTGTAATGGATGCCCCTTGGACATATTCTTGCTGTCGCTGATGTGACTCCTTTCTTATTAAACCCTCCTGGTGTAATCCTATATAACACTATTTATGAAAATGCCTGTGGCAGTGGAGTCATGCATCAGAACAATAGAATTCAACATTTTGTGCTACATGAGCAGAAGTACATTTAGGCATACTGTATGTGTACTTTGCATATTTATAAGATGCCTAGGAAATACAGCAATTGCAAGTTAGTTATTTCATTAGTTGTATAGGGATGTACAAGTCACTTCAGATAGTAAAATGGCACATCAGAGTTTACTAGAGTAGGCGCTAAACCGGGGGGGGGGATCAAACTCGATTTGATTGAGGGGCGCATCAGGGTTGAGTTTGACCTCAGGGGCATGGCTGGGGGGTATGGCCAGCTCGACATCATTCGTGTTGGAGGTGCCTGTGGTGGCCCAAACGCTCTGCCATTGAAAACAGGCTCCCTAGCACATGGCCTTTCTGAGCTCTGTTTTCGTTGGCAGAGGGTTGCAGGTGGACATCACAGCCAAAAAACAGAGCTTGGGAGTCCGTTTTCACTGGCAAAGACACCATGGGGCGGTCCTTCGCTGTTTCCTGGGCGTCTCTGCAGGTCAGATCTAAGTACTCCGTGGGCCAAATCTGGCCCCCAGGCCTTGAGTTTAACATTCCTGCTCTAAACAAAAACAACAATGAGAGCAGCAGTGAGGTATACCTGCAAACCTATATTTGTTGCATTAAGGGTTCAGGTTTTTAGATGTACGACCAAGCAGCCTTGCTTTTGACTTTTGGCCATATAGAGAAGCCATGTGTGTTTTATAAATAAAAACAGGAGTTTTTCCCCCTCAAATGTAAAGTTGACAAATAAGCTTTGAGGGAAAGAAAAAAATTATATTGTGTCTTGTGGGGAGAGAGGATTAGTAATAGGTTTGCCAAGCATTTCTCTGAAAATTCTTTTTAGAAGCAAAAGTGGGGAGAGTGGATCAGTGGTATGATTTTCTATGGAATCCATTTTAGCTTGTCAGATCTAAAGGTCTTAAAGAGCCAATGGCATTTATCCCATCCAGTTGCCACCAATATTCATAAAAGTTCCTTGAAATGCTGGAAACTTGTTTCATGTATTGTATACTGTTCTTTCTTACCATAAGATACTGCAGCTTATAGTATTGCTTGCTTGCCAGGAGTGTATTTGAACTGTTCCATGAACGTATTCATCTTCAGACATATTTAAAAGTGATGCTGGTATGTTGGAAATAAATATAAAGATATGTACAGACAAGTGTAACTAAGAATATTTCATAATTATCAGGTAATTTGGAAGTCTTGAAGCAGAATGCTTGCATTGCAGGCATAACAAGGAAGACAAAACATCCTGATATGTAAACAATATTTTGTTCTGTTCAGCAAAGAAAGGAGGGCCTTGAAGTAGAATATGGCTCCAGGGTCTGTACGCACTAATTGCATATTTTCAGAAAAGTTGGCTAACTTAAATATGTAGAACAGAATAACTTGAATGCAAGGATGCATTTTCTAAAGCAGATAAATGTCAGGAATAAATTAGTTTCACACACATGTGTCCCAGCTCCAGTTACTGATCTTATCAGTAGAGAATAAGGTAGTGCTAATTCCCCCAAATTAGGCTTTGGATTTTAGCATATATAGTTCCGAGTGTGATAAGCCATCTTTTGTTTATGTCCAGTGGGTCTATGCAGCAGGTCTCTTATATAACTCTCTGGCCTTGAGTGGAAGATGCCATTTCTTCTTTAGCCAGTATACCTCTCATAAAGGCTTCGACATGGGCGGTTCCCAAAAAAATCAAAAGATAAAAGTGTCTCCTTCTACAGCAGGACTAGTGTCTTCAACTTCAACTTTAATGCTAAGAATGAAGAAACTCTGGAGCTTTATATAATATGTCACTATCTTACTTTGACTAGTTTAAATGTAGCAGCTTTTTAGGTTTTTGCACATTCCCCAAAACCCCTAATGAAAATTAGTGCAGTTGAATTAATGCAAATTTGGGAATTCAGGATTAAGACATTATATAAACTTGTGTTTTAAAGAAGCATTATCCTTATTGTATCTCTAACAAATGTCCTTTCCTATACAAATGTAATGGTGTCCAATACATTTTAAGCATTATTTTTGTTATATTCTTATGTTGTCATTCTTGCTATAGAGAAATATAGGAACCTGTAATTTTGTATTCCACTTATTTCTCAGCATCTGGATTTCAAAACAATTTATTGATAACAAATATCTATAAAAACAAATAGTAGGTTTTTAATTTTAAAGGATTTAACCAGTTGTTCTAGTATCTCTGGTGTCTTAGAAGTTGAAAATACTGCTAGTCCAAACAAATGTTGTACTGTAAATTACAACAGATGTATTGAATTACATCTACCGGTAATAGATGATATTTATCACTTAGCACAGCATATCTTAAAAATTCATCTACATATTTCATGGATATGTATGTATGTGTGTATGCATTTCATTATATTTTTAGTTGGCCTGGGAACCAGATCAGGAAGTTCCATTTTGGAGGTACTTTGCTAGGCAGACTCCACCTCCCCACTTCATGCTTTCTGCCCATCCATCTTTTTGCTTATTATAGTGATGTATTATTCTCATTGTTTTTCTTTGTTGTTGTTTATTTATTGTTCTATTATTTTACATCTCTTTACACTTTTTTCATTTTTCTTATTTTTCATTATTGTAAACCACCTTCAGTAGCATGGCGAGATAAGCAGCAAATACACTTAATAAATAAATTTAATTAACCAAAGCCCTGTATATGTATAGGTAAGATGGTAATCATTTCATAATGTAGATATAAATTTTGCATTTCCAAAACCAGTGCAATCCTCCCTAGTTTTTTGAGATTTCAGGAGTTTTCATTTCAGGATCTGCAACCTGAATCTTGCATCCTTTAATCTCCCCTTTTGACTTTTCCAGACTAGCATAATGATCCTATTTCCTGTATTTCTGAAAGTGATTGCAATGCACGATAATTTGCCCTTTAAAAGTAGTTTATCCTGTCACATGTTTTTATTTTTCAAAAGTGATGAAATTTGGACTTTAGCATTGGTTTCCGTTAATAGTGCAGTTCATGGAAAATCATAAAACACCATGGTGGTTATTGGCATTTCATATTCAATGATCTCATTTGAGGCTCCAATAGCTGTCAAAATCTATAAGTGCAGCCTTGATCAGGAGTGCTTTATTGAAGGATGATAGTACCGCAACATTCTGACATGCATGTTTATTGACAAATTATATTGGTTAATGAAAATATGAAAATATGTCAGCATGACGAACTAGAAAGAAGTTTTTCTTTTTGTGTGGCCCTGATTTTTTTATATAAAGTTGAGGAGGAAAAGATAGATTAGCATCTAGTGACAGATGTATTTATTGATCTTGCATAGATGTTTGATTTCTACTAGTTTAACAAATTTCAGGCTTGAAAAGTTTCCGTTGACCTTATATTAATTGCTTTTCCCGCTTCTACTTTGTTGTTGTTTTTCATCTGTAAAATAAGCCTAAATGCCTTTGTGCCACTTTACTATTGAATTTTCTTTTTTTTTTAAATCCCTGGTCTACTAATAACTCAGGTGGTAGCTCAACTCACCTCACAGGGTTATTGTTGTAGGGAAAATAGGACGAGCAAGGAACATTACGTCTGTTTGCCAACTTGCGTTATAAAGTTGGCATAATAATAAATTAATTGATTTTTAAACATTATTTTGCACGACCCTTGTGGGAAACCTGGTCTTATTAAAAAAAAAAAAAGATCTATAAAGCCAGAAATCTACTCAGTTATAGTCTAGTTATTCTGAAAGAATACACAGATTAACTGTTGCAGAAAATCTTTTTCTCTGGGGAGCAAGAAGCATGTTAACATGCGAATCATTTCAATTAACTATGAAATTCTCCTTTGTGTTAGATGTATCTTGAGCTTCTCATACTCATCATTCATGTCTAATTGAGATGCATTTCATTAAAGTTGCTAGAAAACAACAAATACAATAGTTAAATGCAGTTGGAAGAACTAATGTAGTTTTTCTTTGGAGGCAAGTGGAATTCAGAAGGTGCTAAACTTTGTGGCAGTTTTGGATTTAGGCTACATTTGTTGACATAAAAGTTATCCTAAAAGCTGTATAGTAAATAGAGCTATTCCAGACTGCAATTCAAAGGTTTGAGCATTGTAACTCACTAGCAGAATATTCCTGCTATTCAGAAATGGAGCTTAATTATTTTGTGTGAAAGATGTCTGCAATTTAAATGACTAATTGTATTGTAGCTTTGGGCTAAACATATTGATAACATAAATGTTGATGGCATCTGCAAGGTCAAGAGATTGATAATTTTGATTATAGTGCTTAAATGATCTGGCAAAAAGTCAAAATACTTCAGTTTAATAATTGTCTATTAAGGCAACATGACATATTTTGTACAGTATTTGTTACCCCCAGGTAGAGATTAAAGATCTGATGTAGCTACAGAATGTGACGTGCATATATGAATCTTAGGCATAGTGGAGAATAAACTCTCACCATATTTGCAGTAATTTGTCTCAATATGTAAAACATTCTGCTGGTTACACTTGAACCAATTTGTAGAAATGTCACAGAGGAAATGGGACAAAATGTTGTATAGCTGAATATTAATACCACTTTTGTTTGGATTGAAGATAAAAGATCCTTAATGTACACATTTATTCCTAAATTGTTTAATATATTTCAGTATTCAAATACTTTTCAGATTGTAGCATGATTTGTCCCCATAAATGTTATTTTTCTTTTTTAAATTCACTGTCCTTTACGAGATATGCAAGCAACACTATAAAGAAAATAGTTTCTTATGAAGTTTAATGTATAGCTCGGGGGTCAGCAACCTGCGGCTCTGGAGCCGCATGCGGCTCTTTGGGCCCTCTGCTGTGGCTCCCTGTCCCATCTGGCTGGCCCCG
>JANHFT010002357.1:186199-197051 GCA_032467955.1 Pseudoxenodon macrops
ATGAGCGCCCCAGGTCAGGTCCTCTTTTATGATAACACCCAAAAATTTAAAACTTGCTCCATTTGGTCTCCATTAATAACCAATGGCTGGATGTCTGATCTATTCCTTCTGGAATCCACCATAAGCTCCTTGGTCTTATTGGTGTTAAGGACCAAATTATTGTCTCCACACCATGAAAGCAACTGGTCCAACTCATCCTGATAGGCAGGCTCATTCCCCCCCCCCCCCGAGATGAGTCCTACTACTGTTGTATCATCTGAAAATTTAATAATATTACTGGAGTGTTATAGATAGGAAAAGGGAAATTTACAGAGGATTATTTTTCAGAATCAATCAGGACTTGTTTTTAAATTGCAGTTTGTTTATAAGTTAGAAATACTAAATTGGGAACTTCATAATTCCTTAATGCTAAATTTAACAATCAATAATTCATGTCTATTGTATATGTGAGCTCAGTTGAAATGAAGAAAATGCAAATTAAAATTATAACCTATATAGTTTTAGTTATTTGTTTCACATTTCTGAAGTATCCATGTCTCTCAGAGAGGGACTCTGTTGCTCTTACCCTTTGTACTCATTTATAACAAAAATGACTGCAGATATAGTTAATTTTTATATTGAATGTCCATTGTTAAATTGGAAAATGGTCAGTATGATATAAAAAAGGGATCAACACTTTTCAATTCAATTTTTTCCTTGAAGAAATAAATTGATAAATAAAACAAAAATGTCCAACTTTCCAATATAATTTTGAATTAAAAATACAAGATTGCGAGTCTTGAAGGGAGCAATAGCATCAGATGGAGAATATGCGACCTAACATGTCAATTTTTTCTTAGGTGTAGGTAATCAAATCAGTGAGGAAATAGCCAAAGATGACAAGAAACTTTAATGCAAAGTATTGATCTTACTCCTGGTGATCTCTTACTCTCACAAGAAATAATAAAGCACTCACATTGAAGTCTGAAATATTTAAGTGGCCCGAGGGGCTTGGAGCTTTCTTGGTTTCATTTCCACTGTAAATAAACCTCAGGCTGCAGGAATGATTGTATTCAAATGCCTCTTGTCCAATGGAAGCAATTCCTAATAGAGAATTTTGAAGGACAGGAATGACAGAATAAATGGTTTTTAGTTTCTAAAGAAATAATAAAGAAGAACAATGGTCAATATTATTGCAGAGTTTAAAAAATAATTTCTCTCCCCAATATCAGTTTCTCTTTGGCAAACTGGTGATCAATGTAAAACAAACATGTTGATAAAATAATGCAGGTAAGCATGCTCCTAAAATATTTAGTCTACTTGTAAACTTCAAAATCAGATTCCATAACTTAAAGAAGAGCTGTAATTAGAATTTCTTGAATAGACAAACCCGCATTTGCTCTATTTAATACTTCAGTCACGCTCAACGGGAAGTTGCAGTATGTGCAAAGCAAATACACTTACTTCTAATTGCTATTTGTCCTATCCACTGCACAAAGATCAGTGAAGTCTAGCTTACTTCTAGAGGTTTAAAATTAATATTAAATATTACATCCTTCTCATCTGTCTACTTTCAACCTGATTTCTTTTCTGTTTTTGCATCAAGCATTTGGAGCATTTCCCAGTGAACAGTTCTATGGTATAAGCTGTTCTCCCTGGAGGCTGCAGCTATTTTGTATCTTTGATATTATGGCTTCTCTTGCTTTGTATTCCAGTTTGTGAAACAGTCTGTTCACCAATGCAGTTAAGAGTTATCAAATAAGAAACAAATCTCTACACATTTTATTGATTAGACTCATTTTTGAGACATGTCAAAATGTCTATATTAGACAATAAGTGGCCTAAGTGTGTTTTAAAGAAATAATCAGATTAAACATCAGACAACAAGAAAGAGGCATTTGCACTGGTTAAAAATGCATTCAAAATCAATATAAGCAACAATGATCAATTTGCCTTCAGAAATTTGTTTCATTCGCAACTTCAGCCACATTATTCTGAGGAAGTCATATTGTTCGCTCTTTCCAGTATGTGTACCCAGCAGACCCTTTGGTACCACTTAAATCATGTTGAAAGAATACATAATCTTGGCAGCAGATTTTCCATTTTTTATGAGTTACAGCAATATATAGCATCCATTGGTGAAATAAAATGTAGGGGTTTCCCCCCCAAAAAAGCTAAATTATAACTATCATGTGTTTCAGAAATTATTACCAGGCAAAAAGAAAGCTGCTCATTTTGTTTTCTTATTTAATATATTTATTGCTCGTATCTACCAATCTGATTTAACAAATAACATTTAACAGACTGTTCAAGATTCTGCTCCCTTTGTATATAGCTAATCAGACTTACCAAGAAGTCTACATTTTGTTACCCCTGCATCATGTTTATTCAGCTCATAACCTCGGATTCCATGACTGACCTAGAGTACAATGTCATTGACATTCCAGATCTCCACAATCTGTAATTCAATTCATAACATTCAGTGAAGAAATGTTTATCTGACTAATAAAAGAATTAGAAAGGAACGAGATACAATGTCTATTTCAGACAACTGAACAAGAACAAATTGCCAACAAAGATTCCATATCCCATCGAACACAAAAATCACAGTAATTTGAGTTGCAGCATTTGTAAGTGGGAAGAACAACTTTCAACAACACACATGTGCTGTCATTTTTCTATCAAAATATCCTACCTAGAGTTTTAACCAGGTAAAGCCTATTGGTTCTTATGAACAACAGTGTGCTACATACAGAACAAAATAACATTTCCCCATCATCTCATTCTTAAAATTCAGTGTCTGAACCATCTACTTTAAAAATGGAGGGAATGTGTATATTAAATGTATGGTAAGTATAGATAGTGTTGTTGAATTTTATTTTTGTAGATTTTTCTGATTAAAAAGGAATATTTTCTGTTCCTTCCGTTTTACCATAGTGCAAAATAAGATAAAAATGCACATCCATTAAAACGAATTCCTGTTAAAAAATAAGCATATAAAAATAATCCAAATACAGCAATGCAGTATTATTGCTATTGTCCAAATTTACAGATTTGGGAACACAAATTCAGTATACCTTCTCAATGAAACTGTATGTTGATATTATTGTCATCCGTTATTTTTACCTTAACTGCTTATGATACATATGACATTGGATAAATGAGATTATGTTAATTTTGCCATCTTTCACTTCTGGAATAGCACAAGATTACTTTTATCCATCAACATATTTTAGGGATTTATTTTTTCAATTGTGATATATTTCACATTTTTAAAACCCTCACTGGTAATACTTTTAGCGTTTATTGATTAGAGCTGTCTTGGGTGGACGTTAGATTGTATATATAAAGATTCTTTGTGGGAAAGGATACTGTAATAGTGGGGAGTAGGCAAGGAAAGCATGATTTTCTGAACAGTTTGGGGCTTCTATAGTATAATTTGCAATTTCTTCCAAACCCAGTTAGTTAATATTACTTGGACAAAAAAGGGGGAACTATGTTGGTCCTTGAGAAGATGATCTTTAAAATATGTAACATAAAAGTCTTATTAAGATCAACTTAAGCAATGCACTATTCTTTTATTTTTACAGATTTATTCATGCTCTTACTTTTTTATTTAAAAAAAAAGACATTTGATTCTTTTTCCAAACTTCACATTAAAAAATAGGTAAAGAAAAAAAAAGATAAGAGAAACCCAAACTGCAATATATCCCATTATAATGCAGTACATATTTTGCCTACTAATAAGTTTTCTTAGTAATTTTTTGACTCATATTGGGGGAAAAGAATCAACAGTCAAAAATTATTCTTATGAGTCCTGACAATATGGCATTTCTTATTTTAATAAAAGTGTAGATTAAACATAGATGATTTCAGATACCGAAGTAACAAAAGTAATGCATTATTTCCTTTGAGTTAAACTTGACTCCCAGCAACTTCATGAATGTGTCCACATAATTTTCTTGGCAATAGTATGGAAGTGGTTTACTAATGGCTTCCTTTATTATTGAATTAGTACAAAGTGAATGAAGTCCCAGTAACTGATAATGATGGTGGTAGGGAACTAGCTTTCCTGTTTCAAGAAAGGCAAAAAATGCAGAATGGAAGCATACTTTGTAAAAAAAAAAAATTGAACATAAGACTTAAGAGGACAAATCCAAAAGCACTGATAAAGCTATACGAAGCAGAGGTGTTAGGTGTAATTGAAGTAATTCTGTAAATCTCCAATTAATTGCTTTACCAAGTCTTTTTTTTTAAATCTATAAAATTCTAGGACTAACATTGGGATTTTACCATACAGCCACCTTTTCAAACAAGGCTTAAATCAGTGAAGAAGAGAAAGTAGCACTATAAAGTGCAACTGATTTTCTTTTGCTACAATGGATTAGAAAACACCACTTTTTTTTTACTAACTTCTTCATGCCTTCATATTTTTTCCAAACAGAATTCATCGTTGTTTACAGTGCAATTCTCTATGTATCTCCTGAGATCAGAAAGATTGATTCTCAGATAAGTGTGTATGGCATTGCAGCCTGTAAATGCATAAAATGCATAACAGTGAGTTAAAAAATATGTTTAAAAAAATTATCTTATTGTTTAATGCTGATTTTAATAGTTCCTTTTAAGTGAATTTATTGTACTTCATATATTATCAAGTTAAAAAACCACTTTTTTTGAATTCATTAGATTCAAACCAGGGCCACTCTACTATATAATAATAAATTCCAGATCCTTTTTAGAAAGAGAGAAAAATGTTCACATCTGTCAGGTGGGCAGAAGTGTATGACTTCTGTACAAGCTACATTTTAAATCCTTGTTTATGATCTTTTCTTTTGCAATGGATGAAGAAAACTCTTCTGGAGTTCTGTTCAGTCACTTCCAAAGCAGGCATCTGTAAACTTGATTCACACTGAAAAGCAGACTGCCATTTAATAATGGGAAACAGAAAAGAGATGTTAGCTTCCAGTAATGGCAATGGCTTCTTCACGGTCAATAAGGTCTTACTAAGGCCTAGGAGGCCATCACAGCACCAACCTCACTTACCCATTTTTATTTTCTTTTGCAAACGTAATGTTTCACATATACATATTTTACACCTTGAAGCTATTATTACTATTCCAAATGCTCTCATCTGAATACAGGCATGGTCTCTATATTTGATATAAACATATCTTTATTCAACTTTTCATTCTAAAGCTGTTTGGTGTCCCAACTGCACATGAAAAAGGTTCCCCTTGTGTTGCATAAGAAAAAGTGTCCTTAGTCCAGAGGTTCTTGTTTTATTCGAATGACTGAAGATGAACGAGATGTCCTTCTGAGTTCTCGCTTAAGTACGTATTCACTGAATTGGGAAGAGTCCACTCCTCCCCCACATGAGCCAACAATTTCAAATCCCCTTTGTTGCAATCTCTCAAGTACCTACAAAACATAAAAAGTACAAGCAGCTGCCTATGTGCAAAAATGTCATTCAAAAATCATAAATTAATCCATTCCATCACTATTGAAATGTATCTCTGAAATGCTTCTCTACAGTTGGTATTCAAAGCATAATTCTGAATAAATCTTCTGAATTTTAACACAAGATAAGAAACATCAAGTGACAGCCTTATTTTTAACCAAAGTATCCACATACATCACTTTTAATTAAAAAAAAAAATCAAACCAAGGTAACAGAATGAAAATCTGTTTTACAGAGATAAATGCAATATATAGATAAATGCAATATATCTTAGAAGAAAGGTCCCAAGCACAATATTGAGAATACATGGGCTTGGTAATGTTTATTTGGTCAAGCACTATCTTGTACAGTGCTTATTTCTGGGCAACTCACTTTAATAAAATTCATGACTAAACCAAGTTAAGAGAAAGATGGTAAGGAAAATAGAAAGAAAGACCAATGAAGAAAGGTTGAAGGTACAGGATACTTATAGCCTTAAAAATCATATTCATATCCAGGCAACTGGATATGAATACTTGAAAGAATGCCACATAGCAATCCAGGACTTGTTTTCTCTTGTTCCCGAATGCAAGACATGAAATAATGCATTTAAGTTACATGATTTTGATTTATAGTTAAAAAACAAGAAAGGCCCTTTAACATGAAATTACTCAGACGATCCTTCATTGCGTATGTTTGAGAGAAGGTTATATACATCTATCTGTTTGCAGTTTTTCTATTTTAATTCCTGCATTGAGCAGGGGGTTGCATTTCATGATATAAATGGCCCTTCACAATTTCATTAGACTGTTTCACCCATTTTATTTTTAGATAAACTAATTCATTTTAATTATACTGCGTAAGATTAATGAGTGTAAAAGAATAAAAAATAAATAAAAATACAAAAGGTAACATGAAAGTCAATACTATATGAAGGGGAAATTTAGTAATACATCTGTACTTCTGATTATCTTTGTCTACCACTACCTATATATTATGCTATATTTTTAATATTTAATGTGAAACATAGAATATTTTTGCTTCTCTCTGTTCAAGTATTTTCATCTATTGTTTTAAAGTCTCTTTCCATACAAATGGTATTCTAAATATTTAAATCTGCCTTGCTCTGTAGTATGTGATATAGAAGGGAGATATTTCTGCTTAAATCTAATTAAACATTATGATGAATATATTTTAAAAGGGAGAAAAAGCAAAATAACTAATACACTGATTACATACCTGAACTGAATTGAGGTGACAATATCCATTTAATGGAAACCTGATGACATGCGTTGAGTCATGATTCCAACCTGCATTGACTGAATTGCACATCACGTCACCAATTTCTGGGAAAACCTCTTCTATTAAAGATTTATCTCCACTCAAAGTAATTCTTTCTCCAAGATCCGGAGCAACACGTACAACCAAGCACTCACAAGATTTCGAAAATCGGCCTGTCTCTCGATCCTGTTTCCATCTTTCCATTTCCCCTAGCATGGGCTGAAGCTGAAAATACTTTGCTTCTTCATACAACAAACTGTAATCCTGAAAGATACATGATGTTTAGAACCACAGTAAAATAACTCTGAATAGTTATTATTTCAATATAGTGGGTTAAAGGCTAATAGCAACTTATGGAGAACTCTACATTAACGGAAATCTCTTCCCCCCCCCCAACTAATAAAGAGTTTACGGGTATTTTCACATTAAAAGAGACAGGTAGGCTGCTGTACTGTTTTGCATTTTTATTCTCTTCTGTGTAAGACACTTACTATGTTATTACTCATAACGTTGTGTTACATTATACACACATACACATATATGCATTTACATATTTTATTGTGATTTATCACATGCAGATATATTTTAGCTTTACATTTTATCATATGAAGAGGAAGAAAATATTAGAGCTATGATGATGCCATTAATTACTATTGGGATTATTTTTAGATAACTTCCATACAGTTCTGTTCATAATGCATACATGCAAAAGAGAATCAAGCGTGAGAAAATACATATAATAAATATTATTAAAATATTAAAAAATGTTGACATACAATTATTCTCCAGTTTAGATCATTAAGAAATATGTGAAATCTTAGAAATATATTGTGGATATCAAGATTGTGAGACTTATTTTGAAAGTATTAAAATGAAGTATATTGATTGTTAATAGCTGCCATAAATTGTTAAAAATAAGATTTGGTTGGGGGGAATTCCCTTGATAGAAGGTGTTTTTTCCCCAGTAAATATTTTTCTGTACCTGGTATATAATGTGGTATGATATTCTAAGCAAGCTAATCACAAACAAACATATTTAGGCCTACCTGGAAATAAACTTCAGTGAATTCAATGAAACCCACAAATAAAAGTAAATAGGATTGCATTATCAAATAATTACAAAATATCTTCACACATTTAATGTATCTTAACAAAAAATGTTTATGGAGATTCTCAGTCATCCAGGTCATGGTTTTCCATAAGTACTTTTTCAAAAGGCAACTAGACTTTGTTTTTGCTTGAAGATATTTCGCTTCTTATCCAAAAGCTGAACACATTCAACTTGTTCTATTTCTATTATTATAATAAATCTTTATTTTTGTAATAAATAGAAATTTACACATTTGTGGTTTTAAATTTTAAGTAGTTTGGAAATAGTCCTGTATTGGTGTGCATATTAAACTTTATACATTTAACATGATGTGCTTTTGTATGTCACATCTGGAAAACAAAAAAAAGAATCTAAATCCAAATTTAAGTACAATAGGAAGTGCTCTTCTGAGGCAGGCTCATGTTGTTTTAATAATCTGAAGATTATTGCTCAAGAAAGATATGCATTGTCTCTATTCAACCAATATACTATCTATTATCTCTTTTTGAACAATGTATCTCTACATTTCTGATTTTTAAGAATCTGTCAGTATTATTCATAGCAGGTGCTTAAATTCACAAAAAGACTTGAGAATTGACAAATTTCACTAAGACAATATTTAGAGTTTGGGATTGAAGTATTTTGTAAATGTAAAATTACCTTTTTCACCACAGTCCAAGAATCTAAAATTCTATCCACAATGATTCTAGATACTTGGAATAAAATTTAACTGAAATCATTTCTTAGGAACTGAATTAAAATTATTCCCATTTAAACATCATGTGTTTTTAAATTATATAAATTAGGTTTCAATAAAGTAATTTTAATTTTACTTATCAAAATTTGAGATACTTAAAAAGTCCTAACTAGAAATTTAGCTAATTTAAAAAAAAATGATAATAAGTGGAGATTAACAGTAAATTATTAACTGAGTAGAACCAGTTTGGTGTAGTAGTAGACAGCAGGCTAGAAAACAGGAGTTTTTGAGTTGTAGTCCCATCCTAGACCCAAAGCCACCTGGGTGATCTTCAGCCAATCATGCTTTCTGAATCCCAGGAAGGAAATTATCCACTTCTGAAAATCTTGCCAAGAAAACTGCAGGGACTAGTCCAGGCTAAAGCCAGGAGTCATTTTTTTCTCACCTTTGTGTTTAAGAAAATGCTGGATAGTTCAATTGAATTTAAATTAATTAAATGAAATATTGAGTTTAGGATTAGATTTGACAGCTTAAACAGTCTCTTTCAACTTTAGGGTTTTAAAGTCTAAATTTGTGATTTGGACAGTAATATTTTTTTATATATTTGAAAGGAGTTGAACCTCCTACTCAGTCATGTAGGTCCTTCAGATTACATTCAGAATCAGAAGAGCCTTCAGATCAGATCATAAGGTTGTTGTGAAGATAAACTATGGAAGGAAAAAGAATCTCATATGCCAATTTCACCATCTGAAGAAAAGTTGGGTAAAAGTACATACATTTATGATTTCCTGAATCATATTGATTCAAATACATTAAGTCACATTAATAAACAAGCCACAGATATGGTTTAAATAAAGCATATCTATTTAAATTGGATTACATTAAATATAAATTGCATAAAAGGTCCACTGGTTCATATCAAAAACTTGTTTTAATCTGCATTTTGTTTCCAATAATAACCCCAAGAAGACTGCAAGGTGATAAATATAAAAACAGGCAGTTCCCCCCCCCACTATTGTTCATCAGAAGTTGGTTTTCAGAAGCAAGCTGATGATAAAATGGTGCTTAATTTTCCAAAGCAAACATGGTTTAGCAAAAGATAACCCAAGCTGCATCTTCTTCAGACTTTCTTCCTCCGCTGTCAATGTTCCAGTGCTGCAGCACCCCTGCCCCTCAATGCTATTAGCACCTTGCCTTCCTTTGCTTTTCCTTTCCTCCCCTCAGGTGCCAATATCCTGGATTTTTCTCTACCACCTTCAAGTGAACGTGCCCCAAAAGAACCAATCCCATCTTGTTCTACATACAAAGAAAAACAGCCCTGTTTCATTGAGGACAGACTTCTGAAACAATTTGGGTTGAGGCACAGCTACCCAAAGGCAGCATACATTTGACACAACCATACTTTTAAAATTAGAAGTTGAATATTGCTTTGCCAATTTAAAATATCCATTTTAATTATCTATATTTTGCAAAAACCAATCAAAGCAATTATTCCCCGAGTGTTTTACAATTGTTAAGTAGTGTTACTCAAACAATTGCTTCATAATCCTTCTGTTATCATGAAGATGACAATAAATACAATTCACCTTGAAATCATCCGGTATGAGTAATTTTGAAGTTCGTAGAAAATTCAAAATATATCTGAACATTTGGCCATCTCTGTCGATGAAGTAGTGCTGCTTCAGGCTATCCAAAACAATGGGTTCTGTGCCATCAAATAGCCTCCCAATTCTGAAAATAAAAGAGAAATCAAGACCAGCATAAATTTGCCATCAGCACACATAGCCATTAGTAAGAAATAAATCCTATTATCCTAATGGCCTGATTTCATAGTGTTTCAATGTCTAATCAGCTAGTTACAATGAAAACAGAGCAACAAGGGTATCATCTCTCTTTCTATAGTTTCTTAAAGCTGATCTGGGAATAAACCAATTGAGCTAAGTGAAGGTTTTGTTTGGGAAAATATACATAGGATTGTACAATAAAACATTTACTATTACTCGATGAAGGCCTATCAATTTTAAGGACCTTTAACCATTTCCTTTAGTTAAAATATCGTACAACATAAACACCCAGGACAGAGATTACAATAGTCTTCTCTGCATCTAAATAATCCAAGAATTTAACACATGAAATTATTTTTGTTATACTCAAAATATTTACTTTTTCATTCTTAAAATTTGACAGAAAGTTAATCAAACTACCGTATTTTTCGTAGTATAAGACGCACCGAAGTATAAGACGCACCTAGTTTTTGGGGACAAAAACAAGAAAAGAAGAAAAAAGATCTTCCTCTGCCTCCCAGCAATTTGCCTCCCAGCAAACAGCACAGATGATATACACTGTTTGCTGTGTATTTCTGTGCATG
>JANHFT010002357.1:205222-217347 GCA_032467955.1 Pseudoxenodon macrops
AGGGGTGTTATATGGGAGCATCGAATTGCTCCCGCAATTACCCGCGCGGCCGCATTCTGAACCAGTTGGAGCCTCCGCGTGCTCCTCAAGGGGAGCCCCATGTAGAGAGCGTTACGTTTATATTTTTTGGGATACTTTTTTCCATTCATATTGCTAGAAAGAAAGTCCAACAGATTTTTAAAGTTGCCTGTTCTTTTACAGGTTTGTTTAAATGTTTTGATATATTCATAATTTCTTCATTATTGTTCAGAAAATAAATGATTTGTGAAACAGAACTTAACAATCTTGATGTCTGTATTTCATTTTATAAAGCAAATGGACATGAAAATAGAATGCTCATAATTTATGAAAGACTAAATCACTAAAACTAAAAAAGCCAATATGATGTACTGGTTATAACTCTGTATTAAATCTGCAGATACTAGACATACTATAAACCATGAAACCTGGAGACACAATTCTTCTGAACCAACTTTGAAAGAAAGATGCCATGTGTCATAAATGAACTAAATAAATAACAAAGAAAAATAGTTTAAAACTAATATAATCATGTTAAAATTAAAACCGAAAAATACTATTCTTTTTTCCACATGTGCTCCTTGGAATATCTAGGCATTCCTAATAAAAGGTAAGCAATTTAGGGACAGAAAGCATACCTGCAATTACCCATTCCTTCACTTCCTTTTCAGAAAACATCTGCTATATAGCCAGCCGCCTTTAACAAAAACCTATTCCTGAAAAAAATAGTTGAAGTTTTCTTTCAAATAACATTTTTGAAAAATGTTTTATATTTTACACTTATGAACACTTTATAAGGTTGCAACGTAAAACATTTTGTCTCTTTCTATTTTAAAATATGATAAATGCTATCACATTGAGGGCAAAAGTGAATGCAATCCCAAACATTTTAGTTTAGCACATATGCTGGCTAATACTAGCTTACTCCAATGTTTGTAATTCTTTCCTTATAAAGCTAAGAATGAGGTGGGAAGTTATCCAATTTTCACCTTGTTTCTTTCTTCTGAAATGAATCATTAAGATAGTGATACTTTTGATGAATTATCTTCCACAAGGGCCTGAAGAAAATAGATTCAATAGATATACTTAAAGGATCATTTGTCAATTTAGTATTGACTATTTGGGGTGCTCTAAGACAGGAAGAGAATTCATTTTTTAAATATAAGTTGTGAAGCCTGAAGCATCATCTTAAGCTATTTAAAAAGAAATCAATTTTCAGATGAGTAAAAAAGCCTAAAAACGTCTTGATGAACCTGAATAATCCTGGATCTCATTCTAACAATATGGCCAAGCAAGTTTAGAATCTACTTCTCAAGAGACTTTGTAGGCGGGAAATGTTTGTTGCTACTGTTTAGAATTTGTGGTTAGAGCTCCTTAACTGAAGCCATGAATTACTGTCACCCAAAACATAATGTCTACTTGCACAAGAATATAAATTAATTACTACTTCTAACAAGAATAAAAACAAAAGCAGTAGTGCAAACTAGATCTTTATGTTTATGTATGAGGGAGGAAAATATTGTATCGTGTGACCATGTATATATTGTCCCTATATTCGGATAACTTCACAAAACAGCCATAACATTGTTCAGGCTTTTTTCTTTTCAAATAATATCACAGCCTCTTTTAAATTACACCAGATGTGTACTTAGTGGCTGTGGAAAAGGAGATTTTCCACTGACAGGAAAATCTGACCAATATAAATGTCTTGAGGAAAACTGTAGCAGAATGAACACAAATAGCTTAACTGCACTCATGGCTCAACTGGTATGGTGGATATAAATGAAGTTGAGGACCTTCTGCATCTGGATTCCTAAATATATTTAAAAGAAGCAATGCTTGGGCTACTTCTGAAGAAATCAAACCTGAACCCACAACATTAGTTATGTTGATTTGCTATTGTTGATTTTGTTTTTTTTACCATGGCTGCTGGTTTGTGTGTTGTCTTTGGGTTTTTTTTATGTGACTTTTCAAATATTGTTAGCCACTTTGAATCATGAATGTGAGACAATAGCCATATAAATTAAATAAACAAACAGCCTATGGCCAATATTCCCTTCTTTGGCAAGGTACTTCAGTGGGTAGTGGTAATTCAAGTCCATTCTCTGTTGATAAAACTTTTTTTTTTTTAAAGATACATCTCAGCACAATTTCAGGTTGGGCTGTGGAACAGAAACTGCCTTGGTCACGCTGTGAGATGACCAAACATGACCCTGTTGGTCCATCTGCATCTCTTAATGGCTTTCAATATTATCAATCAGTTTTCATCCTAGACAGGCTGTCAGGAGGAGAACTGTATTACAGAGGTTAGGACAGTTAGGTTATGCACTAACCCAGGGCTCTGTTTATCCTCCATTCTTGTACAAAATTACTAGAAGTAATCCAGCAATATGGACTGAAGTGCCACTAATATACAGATTACACCCAGCTTTACCTTTTTCTTCATCTAACACAAATGAAGCATTTGGTGTTCTGAACTGGTGCCTGGACAGGGAATGGACTAGATGATGACCAATGAACTGAGACACAATCGAGGCAAGATGAAACTACTATTTATGAGTGATGCATCTGTCCACTTGTGTCAAGTCTTGACTGTCCTGGAGTGGTCCACACTCATCCTAAAGAAGCAGGTTTGCAGTTGGCAATGTTCCTAGATCCATTACTTGTATCTAGAGATCCAAGTGGCCATAGTGGCATGGACAGCCTTTTACTAACTATGGTCAACTTACCAACTACAACCTTGCTAGGAAAGGGGCAGGCCCACAACAAGTTATTCATACCCAACTTTTTGTTTAGATTATTACAATGTGTTATATGTGAGGCTGCCTTCAAAAGAGTCCAGAAACATTATTACTAAAGAAAACAGTCTATAGCATAAGCAATTTCTTCACTACTTATACTGGCTGCTCAAGCTATCCCAGTTTACTATTAATAAACTACAGCCCATACTGGACAATGACGCTGCACTTTCTCAGGGACTGAGTGCCAGGTCCATACTTGCATATAGGCAATCACTCAACCTGAACCAGGTTTTAACAAGTAAAAAAGAAATGACATGCTAACATAGGAACCAGACCCTGCCACAAACTCAAATTCCACATCTAATTCAACAACATAATCACAGGCATCAACAGTACATACAATATGAATGCTTTTACTCAAATATGACACATACAATCATCTGCAAGCAATGTCCTTCTGGATTCTACATAGGACAAAGGGAGAAAACAGCAATAACAATGGTCACAAGTTTAACAAAGGGCTGAAAACTAGGATAAAATAAAAGGAGAGCATTTCAAAGGATACTCTATTACACATCTCAAAGCATTGCTGCAGTTACAAACATCAAAAGGTTTGGGACTATTTCAAAAGGTCTCAAGAAGCACCATGTTTTGTTAAGATGTTACAATTTTTATAGATACTATTTATAATCTGCCTCACATGTAATCTGCATATGGTCTTCCCCTAGCTTTCCCCCAAGGCATCCCAATTTAAATTCTATGTCTATCATGCCACTCTACAGACCTGATAAAGTAAACAGCGAAACTTATACTTTCCAATAAAATTTGTTAGTTGGAAAAAGTTGCTATTAGACTCCTCCTGATTATTTTTTTTGTAAAATCTTCAAGGAATTCAATTCCTATTTTCACAATTCATTCCTCAAATATAGATTTCAAAAAAGCTTTAAAACATGTTTGAATTGGTAAAAATATTTTCCTACTACTAGGAAACTGCAAGATGAGTTAAATTACATAAAGGAAAAAAGGCAAAGTCAGTTTGGTGAGCACCAAATTGTTTCAAATTGTAGCACCAGGCTAGAGACTAGGAGACCCAGAGTTCTATTCCTGCCTTTAAGCACAAAGCCAGGGGATGACTTTGGCCCAGTCATTGTCTCAGCCCTAGGAAGCAGGAAACAGTACACCAGTTCTTAAATCTTGCAAAAAAATAAATAAATAAATAGCAGGACTTGTCCCTGCAATTGCTGGGAGGAAAAACTGTTGAATAAAAATATAACAGATTGTTTACTAAATATAAAATAGCATTCTATATGTCACACTTCAAAAGGTATATATAATTGCATTATTAATGTAGGATATTTATTATCTTATGAGAGTGATTGTATATTTGAATTTAACTTTTTCAAATGCCTTTCCACCTATCTCTTCTAGTGACCATCATTTTCTTTTGATACAGCACCAAATCCACTCAGAGTATCTGGTTCAATTTCCCTCCCTCTCCCTGTAATACAAAGAAAAGAGCTATTTTATTCAATTAGAACAGTTCAGTTCCTTTATTTCCAAGAATATCGCAGAACTGAGAAGCTGAGATCAATAGGTAAATAATTTTCTGATTTATTGACTAGACTGTTGACCTCAGAAACTAAGCATCACATTCAAACCACTTCTATTAGCAACTAGCTTTCACTTAGCACAGATTCTAGTTAAGCAAACATTTAAGTAGGACTCCAAGGTCTCTCATATAATCCTGTCTGCAATCAATTGCATTCAATTTTTAATTTAGATTTTTAATGCAATGTACTGTTTTTCATTCTTTCTATTTCAGGTTTTTTCCAACTAAACCTATTTTAATATCTGCCCATTTGCCTATTATTGGCTTGCTTTGTTACTAAAACTTTCCCTAATTGCAGGAGTAGCTCAAAATATTCACTTATCCCAATCTATGACAGTTTTTCTCTTTTTAAAACTATCAGTAGAAAAGCATACCTGTTCCAAGATCTATAGATGTCATTTCTGTAGCTTCTATTTTATTATAAACTGAATACAGCAGCTTTTACAAACTCAATGCTATATGGACCAACTGTCACATCCAAGCTAGCATGGCCATTGCTAAGAACCCAAGGAATTAAAGTTTATTTATTCTAAATGTAATAGTCATTAGTAGGAAATGGCAATTAAAATTTTGATGACCTTGAGTACTTTAAAAAAAAACAGACTTCAAAATAATTGACATTAAAATTTATATTAGATGGTGCTCTCAAAAATACACTTACAGAATCTAGAGAATTGTGCTGTCATGGGCACATATATAAGCCTCCAGTAGCAATCATATATAAATCATGTAGGCCAGCAAACAGTAGCAACAACAATAAAAAACTAAAAAGAGGAAGTGCCTGATATGTAATCATCAGCGCTACATATGATTAAATAAAGTTTTGATTGTTAAAATATCAGTTTGGTATCCAACCCAAAAGATCTCCATCTTTTCACAATCCACTTTAACTAAGCACTTGTAAACAAATTTCTCAAAGGATAAATCTTTCCAAACACAGCCAACAAAAAGATGGACTAGAGCCAGCCAGAAACATTCTGGAACTTGGCAGCTATATCCTGAAGCTTCAAACATGCCCTGTGGGTGGCCATGGGTGTTGGCTGCAAAGCTACCAAGTCTGTTTAGTACTGCAATTATATACACATTGTACGTTAAATTACTTAGCAACTATATAGCAATTTAGGAAATACCTGCATAAGATTTTTCATTTGCAAATGTACTGGATGCAGTTTAGAAATTTTCTCAGAATCAAATATTTAATTATTAAGCTTTGAAATACTAAAGAGTTATGACCAAAATCTGTAAGTAGAAGGTATCCTGCTTATTGAAAGTAGCCCTATAAATACCTGCTACTCAATACATCTATACATAGCTTTTATAGAAACTGCATTTTAAAAGAAGCAGGGGGGGGGGGAAGTATCACAATTCTTTTACTTGTCCTAAAGTTGCTTTTCCAAGAGGCAACTGGACTTTCTGGTTTTTCTTTGAAGATGTTTTGCTTCTCATCCAAGAAGCTTCTGAAGAAGCAAAACGTCTTCAAAGAAAGCTGAAGCAGCTTCTTGGATTAGAAGCACAATGTCTTCAAAGAAAAACCAGAAAGTCCAGTTGCATCTTGAAAAATCACCTTTGGGACAACCATAACCTGGATGACTGAGAATCTCCATAGACATTTAAATTCTTTTACTTAGATCTCTAAAATATTAGGATTGAAAGTCTGAGATACAGTAAAAGGCATATATGCTGACTTCCTCACAATTAATGGCAGAATTGCCTTTTCTTCAGTTTTTTAAACGTTCTACTAGCATCTGAGGTAGAAGAATTGTGGGGACAAAACTGGAGATAAAAGTATTATATTAATTGTTCTGACCTTTTCTATAAAAAAGACAAAGAAATATAATGAATAAATGAATAAACAATACATTGCAAAAATAATATAAAATAATATTTGGAGCAAGAGCAGGATAGAAACATTCTTACACAGGATACTAGGTTTATGTATATAAAAGCTAATAAAATATGTAGCCAGAAAAGAACTCAATATGCCTGTATTCAGAAACAAGAGCATATGCCAGTTACAATTCAGAACTTTTACATATCATTAATATCTGAAAATACTCAGTCACTGCAATTCTCATCAGCAAAGCAGAACTTGCTATTTGAGTCAGTAATTGCTTCAGCAATTAGTTTCTGAGGAGGCATTGTAGCTAGTTCTTGGTTGTTGACTGCCTATTTTAGCAACCATTCAAACTTATGATGGCTCTGAAAAAGTAGTCGTCAGTGGTGAAATCCAAATATTTTTACTATCGGTTCTGTGGGCGTGGCTTGGTGTGCTTGGTGTGGCTTGGTGCCATAGCAGGGGAAGGATACTGCAAAATCTCCATTCCCACCCCACTCTGGGGCCAGCCAGAGGTGGTATTTGTTGATTCTCTGAACAACTCAAAATTTCCACTACCGGTTCTCCGAACTACTCAAAATTTCCACTACCGGTTCTCCAGAACCTACTGGATTTCACTCCTTCCTCAAACTTATGATGGTTGTAACAATCTTGCCCTCACAGGTTTTGTATTTGTGAGCTGGCTTCCGACATGAGAAGTCAATTGAGAAGCTGGCAATAAATTTTAAGTCACAGTCACCATTCTGTATAGTGTAAGGTAATTCACTTAACAACTGCAACAGAACTGATGTCGTAAGTCTGCCACAATCACGTAATGATTCACTTAACGACCATCTTAGCAACAGAGTTTCTTGTCCCAACAATTACAGTTATTAAGAGAGGACTACCTGTATAATACTTACCCATTTTATTTCCAAATATAACAGTGATATTATATTTTAACAAGACAAATATATATATATTTCAAAGATCAAATAAGAAATTTAAAACAAAATCACATTATTAAAATGTATGCTAACTGCCAGAAGGCATATTTGATGTACTCAGTTGGACTAAGAAGATAAGACTAAATGTAAACAACTTGTATTGTGAAAAGCCCTTCCAGGATTTTGGTTGCAATAGGGTAGAAGAAATACAAAACTAACATAGCAAATAGCCAATAGAGTTGTCTTAGTGAGTGAAATTATCACACTTACCTTAACATTTATGCATATTTATTAGTCAGAAAAGAGTCAGGTCACTATATTCTTTATATGTATTATTATATAAGTATTATATATTATGTTATCTAATTATATAAAACATTGTATATATTAGGAATTTTTTGTCAGACTGGGTCACCCAAGAGGAATAATATAATCCAGCTTGACAACATTTGTGTTTTTTAAATAGAGTGCTCCACTCTGCTGTTACTTTATTATGTCAAGTATTTCAGGGACTTTTACTAAATTTTTTTTTGTTTCTCAATTATATTATGTTCTCCCTACAAATCCTACAATTTTCACATTTTATAAAAGAAGTGGAAATAGTCCACAAATTCAAATCTTAGAAATCTACAATCCTTCTCCCAATCTGTCACCAACAGATTTTAATAATGTTTTCTGAAAGTAAAAAATGCAATATTTCTGCAGAAAAGAAAACTGATGCAAGGGAATATATTAATATATTTGGTTACTTTACAATTTGCATTTATCTACCAAAGTTAAATAAACACTTTGTAAATTAACTACTATCCAAATTAAAACAGCAAAAATATGTAACAAGAACAATCAGTCATTTCTATACAACAGGCACAGTTGATTTTTATTGTGATTTGAGCAGAAGTAACATTAGGAGCATCCTCCTTTAAATATTACTTCATTTAGTGACTGCCTACATTTATGAAAGTGATGAATTTTACAACCAATCCTTGCATTTATGACCTTTGCAGGTCTGTAAAGCAAAGGAAAGCTGAAGTAAGTTTGTAAGCAGTCATGGTTTCATTTAGCCATCAATTTGTGAGCTATTTGAGAATCTGATGAAATAAGCACTATTTAATTATTATATTTTGATTATCAAAAACTATGAAAGCTTGTGCTGTTAGACTAGAATAAGAGTGAGGTTCCTCTTTCTTTTTGCTATTTTTTTTTTTGCTGCTTGGTTGAATAGTTTTAAAACTCTGTGCTGTTGGTATTACAAACTTGCTGCCTCTCAGATGCTTTTGTTCCTTAGTTTTATGGAGCCACTCAGAAAAGTCTAGCAACTACCATAATTATTTTGAGGCAGCTTATTCTAAGGAGGTTCTCAGATAAAATAGCTTCAAGGAAGTAGCAGCATCTCTATCTTGTTATAACTGACTGGATACTTTGATTTAGACAGCAAGGGGATGTTTTAGGGCAGACCCTTTTTAATATATCTGTTGTCTGAAAAATCCAGACATCCATATGAAAAGAACAACAACGCAAAAGCCACTTTATTGTAAAGTAGAATAATACAATTATGGCATTGGAAATGACCACAGAGTTCATTTAGTTCATTTTTCATTTGTTCAATGAAAAATCCACTAGCGTATCTATAACAGATGATCATACAGCCTTTGTCTGAAGACCTACTGTAAAAGAGAACTCAGTATATCATGTGGCAGTCTGTTCCACTGGCTGATAGCTTGTACAGTTACAAAGTTCCTCCCAATGCCTAGCTGAGTTTATGTCCTTATAATTTTAATCCACTAGTTCTGGCATTGTACTTTTGAGCAATGGAAAGTATGTTCACTCCCTCTTCTGTATATACACAATCCTTAAGATATCTCAGGTTTTTTCCAATACCCCAAAATTTCCATTTTGTTTTTTTAACAGTTGCATCATCAGTTATGATAAATATTAAATAATTTCCCATGAAAACATAATGGCGTAGAAATAACACAAGTTGTCAGGAGACATATTGAAAAATGTAATATAAGATATCAAGATGGAGTGATGTAATTTAAGCAGATGATGCAACTTTAGTGGCTCTTGAGCAAAGAAACATTGTTTGATTTCCTTTAGTAAAATGTTTTCCAACAACCAGTTTAAGGCACCCAGAAACTTGGGACACACTTTTATGTAAAAAAAAAAAACCAGATAAAAGATTTAACATAAAAATTGAAAGAAAAAAGGGAGCAAGTTAACAGATCTTCTGGACAAAATGCAACATAGTCCTCAGAATTACCTTGATTCAGGATATTTAGTTAGTGTGGCCAAGCTGCTGGTGTACATGTGCCCACCCACATCAATATGAACCGGGGCATTGGATTTTGTGAGTTGTGCTGGTGTGGGGATGCCTTGATTGTTCAAAGGAGATGCAGGGGACCTAGTGATCAGAGGTCTTGACATATTGGGCCGACTGTCCTGTAAAGAGACACAAAGCATGTTAGGGATCTGAGCTATTTTAGGAAAGCTAACAGCAAAATAACGACAACAATAATAACAGTAATGAATAAAGTATAACAGTAATAAAATACTAAACACTCACATTTAGGAGTGAATAAAACAAAAAGATACCATCAATTTTTATATTTGAATATATTTTAAGAATCATTTAGTTTTAAAAATTGAAATTTTGGTACGCTACAATTAAATATCCAATAGATATTTGTGGCATTTAAACCTACATGATGGTAAGGCAGTATTTTCAGGCTTTTGGCTAAAAACAAAAACCGATCAATGCTTTATTGCAGAGGCTGGTTAAGTCATTAAAGTCTACTGATTTAACACCCCAGTTCAAAAATATAGTTTCCAGGAAGGGGGAGAGGAAGCTGTTTGTTGTGCCCCAAACCCTTCTATCTCCTAAGACCTAAGCAGTTAGAATAGGTAAATACAAACCCTCAGCTCTTCCATTCTGCCAACTCTTCTCTTGAATTTCCAAGTCACATATCACGCAAAGAGTAGAGGAAACACCTGGACTAGCCAACTGTTCATGTACTGTAAAACATGGGGCACCGAAAGCCTTTGAGAAAGACATTTTCCATGTAAATATTAAACAGTTGTGACAGATGCCCCTCTCTGCCCAAGTAAGCCACTATTCCCAGCAGCTTCCCCAAGAAATCTCCAAAAGGAGCACCACAAGCAAAATGCAGATGAAACAAACACCTCAGTCAAACTGGAAATGCAATGTCAGTAAAAAAAGCAAGCAGTAGCCCTGTGCACAGTTAGGGTGGGGCAGAGCAAAAAGAAGCATTCTGCTGAAGCCAGCAAGGCAGACCAGTTTCAAAATTATGGAATGTAAACAGATCTAAATCTGGTCACATTTGTAAGACAGTCTTAGTAACTCTTAACATGTATACTCAGTGATGAACTTGGGATATATTGACTAAGGATATCAGCTATACCTTAGAGTTTTCAGGAAAGAAAAGCGCCATTTTACAGAAAGCATGCTGAAGTACAATATATTTTGTTCATGTTCAGATCCATTTAGTTGTACAAACAAGTGTTAATAATTTAGTAATATTTAAGAGAAAAAAGGAGCACTTCTTGAGCATGTGCATTCTTCTAACTGTATAGTCATATATGTATCCATTCAAAAATAGGTTTACTGCATTCTCTTAATGCATTGGAGATTACTACTGAAAACAACTGAACATTTGTGTTCATTCAGAGATCAGGATTGAAGATTTACAGGGATTACAGAATAAGAATTATGAAGCAGGATTTCTAGTTCTGAAAAGTGGAATGCTTAAAATAATTCAAATTCCTAAGATATTTTTTTAAGTCTCCCTCACAGCTGCAAATAGAATATGATGCATCACCTAAGTGTATGATATTGACCTGCATATCAGCTGAATCATTTGGATCATTTCTGGTTAAAATAGGCAAATTCTTCTATTGAACAAGCCATTTATGGTGATCACACTATAAGATACTGCAAATAAGTAAATGTATAAATAGAAAAAAAATACTTAATTATAACATTTTATATCATGTTCTTTCAAACCAAAGAAAGAATAGCAATTTTATTTGATAATTAAAGGCATGTTGAAGGATCCCAGATCCTTTAGCAGCAATGTAACACTAGATCCAAGTAATGAATTCCAAAGAGAGCAGGCAAGCATATATGTGTAAAGAAAAATATATTCTGTTATTTCTACTTATCCCTATTGGCAGACTACCATGAACATAGGATCTGGAAATGCTGGAAAGACCTACCTGGAAATAAACTAGTTTATTTATCAAGCAATCATTGGTGTGGGAAGACTGTTACCAGCATGTAAGATGTGATTATATGCTTAGGAATAGGAGATAACACTGATAAAGTGTAAAGTTTAGCAATATCACAAAGTAAAATTTAATATATTTGGAGATGAGAGATTATTTCATACAAAATGATCATAAGCAAAGAAAAAATTGCCTATAGAAAAAAACCATGATTTCCTTTATAAAACTTTGTTCTTTTAATAAACAGATCATAATTAAGTTTTGGATAACTATATCACAAAGTTTTCACTGTCATATTCTACCATAATATATTTTCAATTTATCAGTAGAATATAAACCATGATACGAATACCAGACTTAAACTTATTCAGTTAGATTAAACTACCTAATTGTGCGTTTAAATAATCATAAAATGTATCATTGTTTTTTATAAACCTTTATAAGAACTGAAAGCAAATTATCACGTGACCTGACAGGAGTTTATGACAATTTTTTAAAGTTTTTAAGATAATCATGTAGTTTAAGTGAATCTTTTGGAAAGAGCTTCCAAAATATTTTCAGCATGTCAATTGTCCAAGAGGCAAGAGTACTTTAGACCACTGCTACACAACACTAAAAGATGCTTATCAGTCCTTACCACGAGCAGCTGTGGGCCACTCCGATCATTGCATGATTTATCTTGTACCTGCTTACAGGCAAAGACTTAAAGCCACCAAACCAACAATTAAATCAGTGAGGACCTGGACTGAGGAGGC
>JANHFT010002357.1:223637-247853 GCA_032467955.1 Pseudoxenodon macrops
TCCCCCCCTATTTTCCTCCCCAAAAACTCAGGTGCGTCTTATACTCAGGTGCGTCTTATACTCCGAAAAATACGGTACTCTTTATGTTCACTAAATAGTTGAAGATGATTGTGTGAAATAACATTATATCTCAAGACCATTTATGTTTCCTGGGAAACTTTCCTGAGTCAGGCAGCCAACACATACATGAACTTCTACTTTGTTAACACACAAAATTTAAACTACCTAGTAGCCTTTGAATTATGGCCTATCAAGTACCTAACAATTTCTCTATTATTTCCAGTCTTACACAAGTAACAAGAGCATATATATATGATTACTCCATAATGGCATCCTACATAGTTCATAGATTATACTCAGTTAAGTAAATAATTTATGTGGCCCTGAATTACAGCTTTTATTGGAATATGTATCAATAATTGGGTTTCTACAAGTCTTTTCAAGATACTTTGGGGAATTAGTGCAGTCCTGGAAGACAGTTAAAGATAGATACAAAGGCATACCCACAATATATATTGAACCAATTTACAAATAGTCTTGAAATTCTCAAAAAGCTTTCTCTTGCTTCAGTTAACTGTGACTGTAGCTTATCAACAACAACAACAAATAGTTACTCAGAAGCTATTATTTTTCTCTAAACAACTCAACCAGCTTAATTCATTTTGCCAGATCAACACAATTCTATAAATAAATTATAGTGACTACAGGTGAAAGTAGGTGAAACTTCCCTGAAAGCTATTTCTGTGCACTGTTTGCATCTGGAGTTACATTTCCCCCACTCCTGAATATTACTCAAATATTCTTACACAGTATATATCTATATTGTCATTCATTTACTCATTAGTAGAATTAAGGCAACAAGTTTAATGTAATGTAAGTGGATGTCAGTGGATGTGAAATAACTTGGTATATTTGGTCTCTCTTGGGAGAGGTGAGAAGTGGTTTGTAAATTCAGGGCCAACAATAACCATAGACTTTTCCCAGATTATGGACCTGAACCACAAAGGAGGTACTGTACATATTAGATCTAGGTTTTGTCTTAAGATAAGTGAAACACAGCAAGTGTGGTGGGGGTGGGGGACACACTGTTATCTTTGCTTATGATCAGATCACTCTTTGGTTTTGGCCCTCTCCAGGGAAGATGGACCCATTCAATTCGTTTGTCCAGATTCTTAATACCCATATCAGATTGAGTAGGAAATGTGGAGGAAATCCTGACCTGAAGCCTAGAGACTGTTAGGATGTGGACATGGAAAAACTCACTTAGACTTAATCCCAGCAAATGGAGTGGCAATGTATTTAAAAGGTAATTGATTCCAACTTGCATTTCCTGCTTCCTGGAACAGGTTTTGCACAAACTACATGTTGTGCACCAATTGTAGCAATTTCCAAAATAGGATACTTTGCCCTAATCATCTTGTACCTGGATTACTGCCAGGGATGGTTTCTAATTTACATTGCCACCGGTTTGCTGCCTCCCACGCCGTGTGAGCGCACCTCGTGGGCGCAGTACAAATAATTATGAAAAATTCAAAAACAAAAGGCCGAAAACAAGATGGTGAGACATGCGAAGTGCCGGAAACTCAGCTTCTGCACATGCACAAAAGAAAAAAACCAGGGAAAAAAAATCAAAAAACATTTTTTCAAAAAATAAAAGTTCCACAAAAGATGGCAGTGTCCATGGACCAGAACAGGTTCTATGACATCACCAGCGGCTTACTACCTACTCTATAGAACCCGTCTGAACCACCTCTGATTACTGCACTGCATTTTACATGGCTTTGAAGGCTACCTGGAAGCTTTTGCTGGTCCAGCATGCAATGACCTGAATAGCTATGGTGTGCCTAGATTTGTCTATGTAACTATCATTACAGAAAGAACTGTACCAGCTGCCAAATAGCTGCAATTCAAGGTACTGTTTTACACTTTTAAAATCTAACATGACTCAGTGCCTAGATATCTCTGGGATTACTTCTCTGCCAGTTGATATCAGGTAGACAAAACTTACTCAGACAAGTGAGATTGAGCCTTCCTTCCCTTCCCTTGGACTAACTGGAGCACTCTCTTATTATTATGTTTCTGAATAGTTGTAAAAATATGGCTGTTCAAGAGGGCTTTGGGGGATAAATGAAAGACTTTCCTACCTTGACGTTTGATGCACTGTATTGGAGATGTTATGTAACTGATTTTAACTGACTCTTTATATTGTGTAGAATTGTTGCTACCAATCAGAGCCATTATCATTGAGGGTCAGATAAACCAGGGCAAGCAAGAAAACAAGCCAAGGAATGTATGTATGTATGTTACACACTGTCATAAACGTCACTAAGGCATCACCTCATATGGACCAAATGTTTCAATAAAGTTGGCATGAAATACAAATACTACGTTAAAGTATGCAGAATTATATGCAATGGCAAGATAACATTGTATGAGTAATAACAATTACATGATAGTTTTTAATGATTAAATCTATAACTTAACTGCAATATTAGCAATGTAACACTGCAATGCCAACTATTTAATTTTATACACATACAAGATGCACATGCACATACAAATGCATGCAAATGTCATCAATTAAATAATAAATGATTTATTTCCTCTACCCAATAGCTTTCGTTTGTTTAAAAACTAATAATCAGATGCCAAGTTTTTTCACACACATCTGCACAAGGACAATACAAACATTATCCTGTACAAAGGAAATAAGTTTGGAGCAGTCTAATCACACCTTTAAACATTTTTTTGCCACATTAGTATTTGCCAACTGTCCATGAAATCATTACTTTATTTATCATAAAGAACTTTAATGCCCAAGCATGCATGAAATCAAGAATGAATTACATAAAATGTGCATCTATTGTTCATTTATAAAATGCACATATATTTAAACATTTAACACATTTTTAACAATATTACATATGTTTTACTGCTTGTGTATATAGATAGCTATCGAAGACACTGGAAAAACTAATTATGGAAGAGCAGAGGCATTGAAGCAATTTCACACTGCCATATGCTCTAGAACAAAGTTTTAGTTATGCCCAGATATTACTGTATACATTATCTGGATTCAAGGTTTAGGCTAAAATTTTATTAACTATGATTTGTGGAACATGTCACAATCACATACACTAGCATTATGCTAAATCCAAACCAGGCAAACTGCATTGTGTCACAATGCAATATGAACATTTATTTATAAATTTTCCAATATAGTTAAGATATGATGGTTATCCCTTAAAGTCAAAAGAAGCAGACATTATTTTGTGCACTTTTACATAATATGCCACAAAAACAAAAGCCAAGAATAATGTAGTTAAATCTATATTTAAGAGATCCATTTCTGTAATAGTTTTGAATCACTGGTCTTCTTGAACATTAGCAGAAATGGAATAGGCAGGATTTTTTTTTTACTACTATTTAATTTTTCTCTGAATTAAACAAACTGTTGTACTGACAATGCGATACATACCATTCACACTTGGCTACCAATATATGCTACGTGATTTACTGCAAACAGTAAATAAAAACATGTTTCAATTACACTTGCATAATGAAACATAATATGATATAATGAATCACCACAATCTTTCTCTCTGCTAGCTACTATGATTTGTAATGGAATTTTTAATCGATTAAAGGCTAAAAGCCAGGGGCTTCTCAGAACAGACAAATACATAGAGGTTTGGAGATAAGTAAAAACATGGCAATTAATTACCAATTAATGCAAAAAAGCTAATTAAATTTGTAATACTTATTTATATTGATATTTTAAAAATGACTTCTTCTAAATCTCAAGTCACTACTTCTTCATTATATCCAATTTGGGAGAAATTTCAACATGACTGAGTGATAAGATTAGCAAGAAGAACCAAAGACCTAGGTATAGACTGGGTTAATGTAATATGCTTATTCATGGTTAATTATCTCTACTGAATGTTTTGGGTTCACCCACAGGGAACCATAGATAAAACATTAAGGCCAGTACATTAAACACATTTTACTGTCATAATATCATCTCTTTTAATTCAGAGCTGATCCTGTTAGAGAACTAGAGCGTAAGATCTCAGCCCTAATATTTGATATTGCTATAAAGTGCAACAAATGCTAATTCTGGAAAATTCCAGTATCCAGACAATATGATTCAATCAAAAGTAGAATCACAATCTCATTAATGTAAAAAATAATAATCTAAAAATTACATACATATGTCATTACGTGTTACTTTCTCTTGCTTTTCTTCACTACAAAATCTTATCTCCCAAGGTATGATCAGTGAGGATGTGCAGGAGCTGTACACATGCTTTCTGGAGGCCAAGTTCTTTTACTGCAGGGGAGGGCAATTTCCCAAGGGGGCCACATGAGAAAGTGGGATTGCTGTGGAGGGCTGTTGCTGCCCCTGCCCTGCCCCTGTTCCCCATTGCCACCACTGCAGGCTTGGTAGGGACAACCGAATGTCCAGATCTGTTTTACTGTAAAAGCATCCATGAGCAAAAAATAATGTTGTCAGTGACAAAAAGAAGACACTTTTAGTTGACAGCCTCTGTCCATCTCTGTTGAAAGGCTTGGAGTATTCTTCCAGTTAGGGAATCTGCACGAAGAACAGGAAAAAACTGTCTCCATCCTTTTCTCAGTTCTAGATCAAATATAGTCATGAGAGTTCCTGTTCACAAAAGGTGCTTCAAGATTTATGGCAATTCACAGTGTATAGAAGTAATGCTGCATTGGGCAGCTCCCAAACTCTTTGTATGACTAATTTTTTTCTTGTAACATTATATTTCTTACTACAATGAAGTTGGTTGGGGAAAAGGGTTTTCTTTCAAATGTACTCATGTCACCAAGGCTACCACCCCGTTTAAAAAAAATATCTTATAAATCTGCTACTGCATTACACAAATAATATATGCAGGAAACTTCTACTACTTTACAAAACCAATATTCAAACATCAGAACTTCCTTCAAGTATACACTTTTTAAGTTCCTTCAAATGACACTGAATCCAAATTGAACTGACATTACAACCACAGATTAACAACATATGGTCCATTAAACATTAACTGGTGTACTAATATTTCAGAGCCATGTTCACTGCCCTCTTCCTTTTTGAAAAAGACTAGAATACACATATTTCTGATATTACAAAAGAAAAAAGAATAAAAAGTGGTGGAAAAGACAGGTCTTCCAAAATGATTGAAAACTGCATAACTAATTACGTACCAACTTCTAACACAATACTTGCTATTCTAGGGTTTGTTATCAAGTTTATAGCTCAAGGCAAGCAGACAATATAACCCTACATTCAATTTAATTACAGCTCATGGCTTTTGCAGCAGTTGGCACATTTCAAAGAGTTTAGCCACTCATTTATTTCTAGACCATACATAAAAAAAGGCATCTTACTGTCATAGAAATTCACCAATTAAAACTGAACATTTTCTGATCTCTTGGCCTCTGCGAAAAGAACTGAGCAAAAAAGAATCTTTTTCTACAGCAAAAGCAGAGAATCCTCATTTAATAGGCAAATGCTTTCAGGCACCTAGCGTGCTAGTCTGTGAAGTTTTGATACTTGTATACTACGGTAGTAAATTATTTAACTATTTGAAAAAGTGGAATTTATGAGATATCACTGCAGCACACCTGATAGGTTCCACAGATTGTCTCAATTTAAAATAATACAAAATTAAAAGTTTTATCCATTTTTAAAGAGAAATGTTGATGAACTATTATGACTGAATTTGCAAAGAAATTACTTTTAAGAGAAATGCAATTACGAGTGAAAAGATTCAAATAATAACACACTAGAATGGTTCACATGCCACCATACTCCTGAACTTCATCATCTCAAATACTCTTAAAGGGAGTATAAGAGACTGTCACCTCTGCCCCTTAGACAGTATTTTTTAAAATCCACATATATCTAGATTAATTTACTATAATATATTCAGTGTGTGGTTGCCTTTCATGATCACCTTTAAGTTTCAATTAGTCAAAATACATTTACAATACCAAAACCTCAGTTATTCATAGATCAAAATGCATTAACTCTAACACTTACTTTACTAGCTCGCTATTTCTTTCTAAGATCCAGAGGTGCTAGCTCTAGCCTCCATTCACTAAAAGATTTAGAATGTATATATTTAACATAAGAGAATGTTTTCTTGTACAATTCAATCTGTCAGGGTTGGTGACCTTCAAATTCCTCCCATTGCGCAATGACATCTATTGGGACTCCAGAAGTGTACATTCTCTGTCAGTGTTTGCTTCTGGACAGAGGTTCTTCCCAAGATATGAATGGCCCTGCCTTGATGGTATTTTGAAGGGGTCTGAAAATCTGAAGAAGGGACCCAAAGATTAGGGCTTTGTGAGGATGACTGAAGCCTACTTTTAATTTAGGTTGTTTTCTTTTGTTTGTACCCTGCCATGTCCACCCTTTTTTGCTTCTTGTTGCTTTGTCATGTTTTTCATGTTTTAAATTACTTGTAAACCACCAGTGTCACTGGAAGTTGAGCAGCCTATACATTTAATAAATAACAGTGTCAATTGGAAAAGCTTCTATTTTGCAACAATACCTTCAATATCATTCAATATCATCAAAGTCCTTGGGAATGACTTGATAGGTCAGTGATGGCGAACCTATGGCATGCGTGCCAGAGATGGCACGCGGAGCCATTTCTGAGGGCACGTGAGGCATTGGTTACCCTGTCAGCTCCAGCGCACATGCTTGCTCTGGCCAGCTGATTTTCAGCCTTGATTTTCAGCTGTTTTTCACCCTCCGTAGACTTCAGGAGCTTTCAGGGAAGCCTTTGGAGGGCGAAAACGGCCCAACGGGCAAACCGGAAGTTCAGGAACGGAACTGGCCCAATAGGTATTTTTCACCTTGGGCTGTTTTTCACTCTCTGGAGGCTTCAAGGAAGCCTCCTGAAACCTCCGGAGGGTGAAAAATGGCCCAATGGGGGGGGGAACGCATGAAGGGGAGGATGCGTGCATTCGCAGTGCAGTGTGCCTGGGGGGTTTGTGTGCTGGCACACATGCACGCAGTAGCACGGGCGCTACCAATTTTGCCACACAAGAAGAAAATGGTTCGCCATCACTGTGACAGGTTGATGGAAGTTCCACGTCTAGTCTAAACATCTGGCTGACTGTGTAACAAATCATAATAATGACTGTGACAAAAGAAAGTACATCCTGCAATTATACCTTTTAATGCCATCAAACATCCACATCTGCCTATTCTAGGTCCTTGGGAAGTACCAGGTAGATAGATAAAAATGCCAAATCTAGTCTAAACATCTGCCTGTCTGTGTGATGAACCATAATAATCAGTAAATAAGCAAGCAGACTAGGACATTTTATATAATGGTAGAATGACTCTGGAATAGACCTCCAAATGAAGTTTTTTAAGCTTACATTTAGCATTTCTTTTCACAGAAAATTAAAGACAGCTTTTCGCCTTTTAAATAGTTACAAAACTATTATAGTGTTGTATTCTGTACGTTACTTAAAATTATTAAAATCTTCTTTTAATACTGATTTTGTCTTCAGGTACATAAAGCTGGACAAATATAGTTAAATGATTAATGTAAAATATTTATGACCTGGGGCAAACTTCCTTTCCTTATATTCAGATCCCAACATGATAAAGCATTATTGGAATACTTCTAGCAATACTCGTCTGCTATTTCTTCAACAGCAATAAGATGAAATAACATGCTCTCTCATTTTTTTTTGCAGCCAAATAATGGAGCAATCATTTACAACAATCATAAGAGCACATGGAAGGTGTAATATTGATTGATTTCTATACCTAGCAATGCTTTTAACTTGAAGATATTCTTCAGTTTATGACTTCTAATAATTAAAATGCTAGAAAGTTTTTGTGCTTGTTATCTAAAATTGGATAAACATTTTAATATGCCTTTTCAACTGCTGTCACATGGTTTCTATTTCATCCTTCATGCATGAACGAATAAGGGAAAATGTTCTATTAAGCTCAGAACACATGACTTCTGAACTTTCAGTACTTTCATATTGAAAAGTCTGTAATTATGTTCTGTAATAAAATTTCTGTTTAAAAACTATGGTATAACCATCCTTTATTTTATGCTAGTTACATTCTCTAAAAGCTTTGCACAAAGCAGATTTCATAAAGCAAGGAAATGAACCAGAAGGGGGGGGGGAAATATTGTGGTGTTATGAAATCAATTTTGTAACCAAATGCACTAACAAATATGCTTTTAAAAAGCTTATTCTTAAGTATTATGTTACTCATATATATATTCATGCCTAGTTACTTATCTACAGTGAAAAACGTTCTCTCCACCTTTCTACAGTTGGTTTTTAATGTGAATGTTTATTAGGCAGATAGAGAGATAGAATGGATTATGGCACTACAACTACTAGCATTATTTGTTATTGCACATAGTAGATGCATGGATTAATATCTTGTCTGAATGCTTAATATTGACACCGCTTATTACATTCAACTTTTAATGTTGTAAGCTACCCAGAGTTGCTTTCAGGCGAGATGGGCAGATTTGTTATTAAACAAATTTAATAACAAATAATAACTTTGTTTCTGGTGTTAGAAAGAGCCTTTCCCTCTGGGGCATGGGGATTGGACAAAATGTTCATGGCTACTTTGACTGAGTAGCAATAGAACAGTAGTGGCTATTATAGATATAAAAATAAGTCAGAAACAGGACACAATTAGAACAACTCAAACAAAATGGTAGATGTGTGGCTATGGGCCCAAGGGGATGGTATTGGAAATTATTCAAGTATTTTTGGCAGGAAGAAGTCTTGGCACATTTCCAGACCTTTGATGCAAATTAACTATGCTGGTGTAAATTGCATAACAGCATTTTTTTCTGAAATAAAGTGAATGCTTGGGCAAAAATGATCAACTACATAATAGCAAATTTGCATAAAGCTAGAAAATCTTGTACATAAATATCGACCATGCGTCTCTTTGCAAGTATAATTACACAGTGACTCCTAAATCTAATGCCAAATGGTGACTATTTCATAAATCTACATTACATATGTGGAAAACACTGTAATGCATGAAACTATAGAATTATCTTTACTTAGTGGTAATGCCAAAGAATCTAGTAAACACACCCACATGCCTTTTCTTCTTTGCTCTGAAATTCCCATTACAGTTAAATCAGAGAAACTCATGATGGTTTGATTTCCATTCACAAATCAGAACCATCAATTCTACATAAAAATAAAGTCATCCAATTCAATGTCATGTATTTGATTGTATATATCATAGCATTGGCACATTAGGAGTAAATACCAATATTGTAATTATAATAAATTAGATAAATATTAAATTCCTCAAGTACATCTGGGTGAAGTTTACCTTTACTTGTTTCAGATGAATTTAAGCTTTTAATTCTGTTTTTGATTAAACCTAGGGAGGTTGATTTACCTATAAGTAGCAGTAATTATATCTTTATAGTATTGTCAGTCAATAAAGATTTCATTCTATGACCTTCAATATCTCAAAAGCTATCATGAAAGCAGCAATGTGTGTCAATCATGGAAATTCAGTGGCATGATACTTGATGAAGTCAATTTAGTTATTACCTGAAACATCTATGTTTACAATTAAGGATAACAATTATGGGCCAGGTCATTTCTTTCAGTTAATGACCTGTTCCTGGCATTTGGCAATACTTCAAGGCTATTAACAAAAACAGTCATTTATTTCTTTTAATGCTCAGTGAAAATATCTTTGTCTTGTTTATATTAAAAGGGAAAACATGTATCTATTATTATTGCTTCTATTTTGACATTTGTACTTAAATTGGTAAGGCTATCTTTAAATGTGACAGATTTTGCAGTTATTTAGCTGAAATTAATTGTGTATAATTAGCATTTTAAATTAAACCTTATTGCCATGCCCTAAATGAAGTATTTTTTAAATCTTCCCAACAGTTTTCTATAGAAATGGGCAAATAAGCAAATCAGCTTCATTCGAAAGATGGTAGTATTCTTAAACTATCTCTATAAATCTCATTAAATGTTCAATTGTTGCAGATTGTGGCAGGGGACAGGTACTAACAGTACAACGTACGTTTTTATTCTAGTTGAAATTACTAATTTAAACTGTTGGCATTAACACTGACTAAACCTCAACTTTAGATAAGTTAGCTATATAGTTATTGAATATAATTAGAAATTATTAGATTAAAATCTATATAAATTATCTGGCAAAAATTATTCTCAGCTCTTGCTAGTATCAGTGGTTTACACTAATGAGCTAGTTTTATTCCAGTATTCTTGTTCAAAACAGATTTCCTTTGCATTATTAGCAGATATGCAACACAAGAACAAAAATTTGAGAAAAAACATTTTCAGTTGTCCACAACTTCATTAATTGAAATACTTTTATGCAGAAAAACAGAATATTTCACATACCAACTTTACCTACACATCAGTGGATTTCTAATCATTTATGCTGTACAATAGTCTACTTAACTGGCCCCAAACTCTAAACAGGGAGGTCACATGTATTTCACGGAAGACAGATGCTGATGCAGCCATTCACAAAAAGGCTCTTTCTTCAGTCAGCCTTCAGGCTAGCTGATTAGCTGGCAAACTCCTCTGAAAGGGTCAGTTTGTACCAAACTGGTATTTCTACTCTGGAAATTGTTCTGACATGTTATATACCTGTATCCACAGATCACAGCTCTTTTAAAGCTCAGTTGAATTTGGTTAACAATGAAGCCCAGATCATTGATAATGGGAAGAATCAACTGCATTGATTCTGATTTTTCAAATTTACTTTATGGGTCTACAAAGAACTGTGTGATCTGATGCTACAGGAACCAATTTGATTAAAATCAAATTACTTAATGTAATTCTTCAAAGTAACTTGTATACTCCATTAAAAAAAACAACTAAGAATGACTCTTGACAAATCAACTGCTGAGGGCTTTCAAAATTTGAAATTATATTACCAGCCACTGCAAGCCGAGAACTAACCAGGTTGCTCAATTTCAGATACATAGCTTGTTGACATTTTGACAAGACTCTGTACAGATCCAGTTAAGATCCTCAAATTTTCTGAAATGTTTCCCCTTTCGGAAATTTATAAAAGTCAACTTTCTAATAGCTACCAGTCTCATAACTTTCTAATAATGTACACGAAGTTGTATGACTCTCTCTGGCAAAGATGCCAGACTTTCCAAATCTTTTCTTCATCATCTGATGGGACTTATATAATAAAAAAAAACTTTTGTCCTGTTTCATGATACCTAATACTAAATGCAGTGAATTAGTACTGCCATCACAAGAGATGAAGGCAATTAGTAAAGTTCCCAAAGTTGCTTAAACTCAAGAGTCATATACTATTTTTTTTTTTTGGGGGGGGAGGATTTTCGATAAACCAATTGGCAAACCTCAGGAAAGGAGAAAAAGGTGTCTACGTGGGTGGGTGGGGGAGGAAGGAGCATTTTCTTTTTGGTTACCTGTGTGGGGGAAACCATTGCAGGTGAAATGATTGTGGGAGAGTTGGCGCTTCTCGGCCCGTTGGCTTCAGGTATGAGGAGAGGCAAAGGGTCGTGTTTCACCGAGACCACCACCACGGCGGCGGTGTCGAGGGGCTCGGCAGGCCTGAGACAAAGTCTTTTGGGGGACGAGGAAGGGCCGCAGGCATCTCCCACTACCGCGGCCCCGCCCCCGGCAGCGTACATGGCCTCGTGAGAGCGCTTAGTCGCCACCAGAACAGCCGCCGCTTCGGCCTTCACGCTGAGGTGGTTGTCGCCGTCTTTGGGGAGAATGTAAGTGTTGTTGGCGGGAACGGACGGGAGGCGGGCTCTGCCGTTGAGGCCATAGAGACCCCCTGCGCCGGCGGCCCCTGAGGTCAGCTTGGTGCCGATGCCGGCGATACTGTTGAGGGTGGCGATGGAGACTGCGCCGATGCAGTGGTTAGTATAAGTCTTGGAAAGCTTGGCCGCCTTGGAGAGCATCTGCATGCGGGTGCCCAGCAGATTCTTGCCGATGGCCTTGTTCTCGTACCAGGTGACGTCGCCCTCGCTGCAGTGGTCCCGCGGGCGCTGAAAAAAGGCCTTGCAGAGCGGGTTACGCTTCGCCAAGTACTTCACGAAACTGGCGTAAGGGCAGAACTCCGTGCCGGTTTCGTACATGCGCGGCAAATTCTCCTCGTCGCTGCTCTCGGCGCGCTTTTTGCTCCAAGACGACGAGCGCGACTTGTGATAGGGGCCCAGGGCCTTAAAGTAGACAAACTTGCGCCCGTCCTCGTCCATGGCCAATCCGAAGGAGTCCTCCTCCAGCTCGCGCTGGTTCTCGCGGCCCCGCGTGCAGAAGTACATGCACGTCTCGAACCAAACCTTGTTCAGGAGCCCGAAGGGGCTCTGCGTGCTGAACACGTTGCAGGTGTAGAGCTTCCGAAGGTCGGCGCGCGTAATGGCTTGCTTTTGCACAACCGGCCCGGCGCCCTGCTCCTCCAGCTTCCGGATGACGGCGGCCAGAGTCAGGTTAGCGGCGCGCAGCTCCGGGTCCTTGGTGAGGTCGAGGGTGCGGCAATAAGGAGGTTCGTTGAGGTAGCGGTTGAGCGAGCTGCGGATGCTGATGAGTGACGACTTGGAGTAGAGCTGCCCGCTCTTGGAGCGCGCCTCGGCGTAGAAAGAGCGTAACACGCGGCACAGCGCCCCCTTGTCCATGGTCTCGAAGTCGGGGCTTTGGGCTTTCTCGCTCAGGTACTCGCGGAAGATGCGCACCGCGTACCGGGTGGCCAAGCGCGTGTTCTCGCTCAGCCGAGCCCGCTCGGGGCGCTGCAGGAGCAACTCCGCCTCGGGGTCTGAGTCCTCGGCGGCAAGTGGTGCCACCGCTTTGCTAACGATCGAAGTAGCCATACCGCGGGCGCTCACCGGCACCGAGGGGGCGCCACCTGCAGCGGCCCCGATGGCCCCCGTGCCCCTTCTCCTGACCCCTCCGAGGCGGCCCCTGACGCTGCGAACAGCAGCCGCAGCTTTATCCAGCAGCGCCCTGGAGCCTTGGTCCATACGAATCATATGGCCCGGCTCCTCCTCGGGGTCCCACGCAAGTCCCATCATCACATCGTCCTCTTCTTCTTCCTCGTCGTCGTCGTCCAGCAGCAGGATTCCCCCTTCGGCGCCCTCCTCGTCCCCCGTTATCTGCACCTCCTGTATCTCATCCTCGTCCTCCCCGTCCTCGTCCTCTCCCGCGCTGCAATAGTGGAGAGGCCGATGGGGGCCACCCCGGCTGGCCTGCCGGTCCCCCACATTGTGCTCACTACCTGCACCGCCACCACCGCTACCGCCCCCGGTGCTCCAGTCTCCGCCGGCGCCGCCGCTGCCAGGCATTCTCGCCATATTGCCGTCTCCCTGCCAGTCCTCGGGCAGGGCGCATGCGCTATATTGGACCGCAGCGCTGGAGAGCTTTTGTGTTTAATGACCTTCAGCTACCGGGAGGCAAAGCTGGGCTCTTAAAGGGGCCGTGCGCTCCCAGTGGCGGTGGCTGCTGTGCGATGAATAGGGTGGGGAAACAGGAGAGAGACAGAACTGGGAAGGAAGCGTGGAATGGTGGTGAGGAGAGAGAGCTCATCAAAATAAGCACAGCTGCTTCATCGTATGGAAAGCTGGTGTAGTGCATAGGGTTACTTTATATTGGCCCGTGGAAGCACCCGCTTAAAAGAGACTGACATTCACTTACCCAAGCCTCGGTGCGCTGCCAACAGCCGTCCGTTAAGTGATGCCCGAAGAGCAGCACGGCAACCCCGGCACGCTCATTGCTTAGGGAGGCAGGGAAGGGGGGCTCCCCACTCTACTCCCACCGGCGACTGAAGGGATGGGGTGGGTTAGGAAGAGAGCAGCTGTAGCAGCGGCGGCAGCAGGTGAGACCCACCAGGAGAGCGGGAGAAGAAAAGGGGGCAGGCGGCTATACCGAACAAGGCAGCTCCTCCCTTTTGAATTCTGGCAGCCGGGCGCGGAAACACGATATATTTCGCAGCCCCCGAATCAGCGGTTGGGGGCAGCGGTTCGGAGTTGTCGCCAGCGAAGGAGAAACTTCTCGGATCACCATCACTTCGAAACGGCTCCCTTACCGCCCCCTCCCTCCGACCATCCCACCAACCCACCGCCCCCCACCCCCAAAAAAGAGGATTACTCCCGACTGCATACCAGGCGCGCCGATCTCGCTCCTCCTCGAGTTCACGGCGAAGGCATCGAGCTGTCTTCGACGAGCAGCCAGACGCGACAGGCTGCACCCGGAGTCGAAGGCGACGGATCACGCAAGACAGCGGCTGGTTCGTCCGAAAAGAGAAGCCAAAGGGAAGAGCCGAGCAGATCCCCGGAGGTTTCTCCGTCGCTGTCCGAGCGGCCGCCGTTGCTGCAGATCGGGAGGCAATCGAAGCCTGCGAGTAAACCGCTACAAAAGAAGCAAAGCTGCCCGTTTCCTGACTGGCGCTGGTAAGCCGAAGGAAGCCAGCAACGACTAACATAGGAAGCCGTCAGGGATAGCAAAGCCCACACAGTCCGCCGCCAAAAGGCAAAATCTACAGCTATTCCCCAGCCTGCGGGGACAGGCAGCTGCAACACGCGCGCACACACATAGGCTGCCTCTCTCACACACACACAAACGCGCGCGCACACACAGACACACACACACACGTGGCACAGCCTAGCCCTGCAGAACACAGCTATCTACATGCCTCGTTCTCACAGACGCTCGTGTTTGCCTCTTCTCCCGGTTCCCGCCTCACTTTCCACAGTCCTCAAAACCATTTCTAGCATCTCCCCTCGGGCCAGGCGGGACTCGGCAAGCCCTCGCATTGCCGGCAGCCGCCCTCAAGTCAGTACCTGCTTGAAGCCCTGTTACCGAACCCCCCGTCAATTCCCCGCCAGCCCCAAGTTCTCTGCGCTGTGCATTTCCAAATGATGCCGCCGCCAATCCTTCCTGCCCAACTTTCAGCGAGAGGGGCGTGCCGGCCGGCCTGCTCTCCTTCGAGTTGACTCCTTTCGCTGTTTTACGACAACGGAGGACGGAGCCCTTGGGCAAGTGGGCTTTTTGACAAAAGCAACAAAGCAAGCCTGTGTGTAAGGGCGTCCTCGGGGTTCCCTGCTGAGAGAGTCTGAATTTGGGCGCTCGCTCTCTTTTCCATACACCCAGAAGAGTAGACACTGGAGTATTTCCCACCACTCTTAACATAAACACATAAACGCTCACAAACTTGGCGGTATCAAACTGATGCCACAGTGTAGTTGCGCTTCCTTGGATGGAGCAAAATCCCTTTACACACACACACACACACCCGCCTCCCGACGTTGTGCTTCTGTGAACAAAATTGTGGGGAAATCTTGCTTAGCAGCAGAACAAGTCACAACAAGCCAGCGCAACACCCCAGATATGATTCACAGATAAGGACCGATATGACAGTTTATTGCTATTCTGATCCTTAAAATAAGCTGGAGATAATTTTAACTCTACTTGAGTACAATTTCCATGTGTGAACGAGAGCGCGCAGGCGCGCTTGAAAAAGTGAAATGGAGCCGAGTATTTTGGGAAAAGGTGGATGACAACAGTTCAAGAAATAATTCAAAACACAAACTTAAGTGCTTGAGTTGATTTTCAAAGTTCAAGCAAAAAATGATATCACAGTATCTATAAGAAATACTCATTTTCTTCCACAAGAAATAACCCCATTTTACAGTAGCTAAATGCTGTGTGAATAAACAGAATCGCAAAACTCAGAGCATTTCCAGCAAAGCGAGAATAGCGTTGGAAGGCTTCTGGTAGGGTGAGAAAAGCTGTTTTCAAATTTGGAACAACTGTTTCAAGCTTAGGATAACACATGTTGAGCTCAAAATGTTTTCTACTAAGAATGTTTTGCATATGATTCAATATTTATGTATTTTAACTAGATCACCCTTTTTCTCAGCAGAGATTTAAACATGTAGTAGAACATGAACCTAATTATATTTGGTAACAGCAATGAGCTTAATCAGCCAAGCAAACTTACTTCTAATGAAGATATTCCTATCTTAAAAAGATAAAAATAATATAAAATATTTATAGGGAAAGACTTTGTATTACAATGGGATTTTGCTATTTATAATTATTTTGGTTTAAAATTTCATATAAGAATATTTTATCAACTCCCAATCATTACATATATGTCTTACAATTTATAACAATATTGTAATGCCAGCAAATTATTTATATAAAATAGAATGAAGTATATTTATTCACAGTTATCTTGTTTTATTATGGGTTATTAAACTTATATTAATATAGGCATACCATTTATATATATACCTGCAATAAAGAAAAAGAAGAAGATTGGCTGATGTGATATGTGATGCATGAAACTTGGTGGCATATATAGTTTGCTTTCATGAATATTGGCTAATGCCAATGGAAAGTTCCTGTCAGAAGGAAATCCGTGTCTGAATTACATTTTCATGGAGTCAAACTGATACTCAAATACAGTAAACAGATATTTACCTTAAGCGTCAGAAAATCACCTTAATAAACCTGCAAGTTCCCAGGACGTGCTAAAATCTTGTATTAAAACAACTGAAAAGACCAAGGGAGAATAGCAGCATTGTGTCAGCCTGTTCTTCTCTTTGCTCTCCAGCAAAGGCAAAATGATAGAATAGAGAGAGACAGGATTATTTTCCTACCACTTTTCCTGAGACAGATTATATTAAGCTTTTTAGAAAAGGCATTAAAAACCTGGCGTTTCGAACAGGCCATGTACTGAAGTATTTTGTAACCCTGCTATGTCATGACTGAAACTGGTTATTTAAAAAAAAACACTTCCCCAAAGCATCGCTTCATTTGCATATCTTGCATTCAGATCATTTTTATTAAGTTTTTAGTGTAAGTTGCTTTGAGTCATCACCAGCATCATCATTACCCAGCATCACCTCAGAAGGAGCCCTTGGTTGGGTCTCCCTTACTGCTAAGGTCATAAAGGAGCATGGACTATAAGTACAATTGACAGAATGAGAGCAGGTGAGGCACTGAAGGCATGAAGGAAGCCAATTCACTTAAAAGGAACTCTAAAGTCAAATCTGGAGGAACTCAAAAGGCAAATACAGATGTTTTGACAGCTTTTGTACTGTTGTCAAACTCCCCACACCACGCTGCATACTCCCCATATAGACAGTGCTGAAAACATATAGACAACTTTGGGTGTCAGATGATTCTCCGTGTCAAAAGATGCAAGTTACTGGGATGGAAAAACTGAACTTTTATAAATAGGTCTGGAAGCAATAGTCCAGATCACAAAAAAAAGGCTGGTCATTGATACTGTCTATACTGGTCTCTGACAGAAAACCACTTGAAGAAACTAGAAGCATTTGAAATGTGGATTTACAGAGGGCTGTTACGTATAAACTGGGTTAACAATATCACAAATGAGGTGGTGATAAGCCGCCTGGGAAAGCAGAGGGAAATCATCAAAGCCATTAAAAAGCGAAAGCTAGAATATTTTGGACATGTGATGTGACACCCAGAAAAATACGGCATCCTTCACTTAATCCTCCAGGAAAAGATTGAAGGCAAACGAGGTTCAGGCAGAAGAAGAACATCATGGCTTCAAAACTTAAGGGCCTGCTTTGGACACAACTCAGCAGCACTTTTTCATTCAGCTGTTGACAAAAATAGGATTGCCAACATGATCGCCAACGCCCGATGACAGATATGGCACAACAACAACAAGAATACTAAAAGAAGAGTTCCTTTGCAGTTGTAGCATAGAACATGAGCAGCACAAATCGAGGGAATTTGAGATTCTTAAGGTGGAAAAGACGTATATGTTCATAAAATATGGTGCTTTGGGGGTGTGCGATGTAAGTATATATTGCAAGAACTAGAATATGAAATTTAAGAATGGAGTGACAATGGTATTTAAAAATGGCGTCACTAAATGTGCCTTGCTTATCTATCCCAGTAAACAACAGGATAATCGTTATTAGAATTAGTGGATATAGAGAACAATAATATTTTTGCTAGGCATTTTGGAGTACAATCATCATATTTACTCAGTTGGACAGGCCTGAAGGCCAAAGATATAATGTTTTCTAGGATTCATGTGAGTCGATGGATTTTGATGAAGTGAATAGGATCTCTGTGAGGCAAGTTCTCTCCCCTCAGGCTAAATCCTGGTACAGCCTACCAAGGAAGAGATGAGGAGCTGGGTTTGTTGAATGCCTCCTTGAGTGAGGACTGAATGTCACCAGGCTTAAAGATGCAATGGCACACCTCTTTATCATGGATGCTTCTTCAACTCATTCATATTAGACATATACAGAACAACCACGACTTAAATTATCACCTTTGGGGAGAAAATTGTTAAATGGTAGGGCTGTAGCCACAGGAGTTCTTGAATGAAGACCCTTTTCAGTCTGGATTGAGGCTTGGGCATGAGATGAAAACCATATTGGTTATTCCTGCTGATTACAATGGGACTTAAGATTGCACTTGGTGTTGTTGGACTTCTTTCATTATCTGTGATATATAGATGCTGTGTTGTACTATCTATAAGGATTGAGAACGGGACACCATTTTTTCAGTAGCTGATCACTCTTGAGCAAGTGATGCCAGAATTAGGGAGGAAAGAAAAGTTGAGCCCTTGGTGATTTTATTGCTCTGTCCTTTCTGTCATACTATTTTACATCTACCTGAAGCTGCTGGAAGAAGTAATCCATTAGCATGGGATGAGGTATCAGGATGTTGCTGAAACCCAGTAGTACAGAAGACTGGACCTAATATCTGAAAACAGTAAGTGTTTAGAAGAGAAGAAACAAATTCAGGCCTAATAGTAACAAGATGAAATGGCTGTTGATTCAGAAGCTATTCCATACTAGATTCCTGATTTAATTTTGGATAGTTTGCATTCCTCCTGAAAGAATAGATTTGTTCTTTATTCCCTTGGTATGGGAGGGTTAACATTTATTCATGCTTTTCATATTTATTTTGCTTCCAAGGAGCCTTCATAATGAACTAGAAGTTAGTGTAAGCAGAATGGTTAAGACTAGGAAAGGTTAAGATAAAACTGCATATCATCATACTATCTAATTCACTTAGTAAGTAAATATAAGAATATAAGACTGTATCAAGCTTAGACAAATTGTGCAGTATAAGGATATTTCTCTGACAACCGAAGATCAAAATAGTTAAAGCAGTGGATTTTCCAATTGTTAAATATTGTGAAAGTTGAACATTAAGAGAAAAAGAGAGAAAAAGTAAGCATGGCTCTTCAAATTATTTGAAATCTGAAAATATTTACTAAGAATCTCATAGATTGCAAAAAGAACCATGCTTCCCAGACACAACAGTCCATAAGTAGAAACTCTGCACATACAATGTGGGTATATAATGGACTAGAGAAAACTAATGCTTGGAAAGGAAAGATAACTGCCAAGGTAGATAGGATGGATAGATGGATCAGAAATGTCCTTGGAACAGAATTATTGTAATTATTAATCAGTGGACAAATTGAAATATTGGGCAATTGTTCACATAGTTACTAGAGTTTGGTATTGACCTCATAGCACCTAAATTACAAACTTCCTCAAAAAAAAAGTAGTACACTGGAACTTAATAATAAGAAAAATAACACTGAAGCCTCATTAGGGGGTTACTACCATTGATATCAAGGAATTTTCCTAGATGATTTCCTTGATAATCTTTACAGGAGTCATTGTGGGGATGAGGTGAGCCAAAGCTCTCTACAATAAATATTAAAGCTTTAAAATAAAGAACATGGTTTGTGGCCAAACAAAATGAACTCATGTTCTTTACAGTATAGAGTTTCATCCAAGTTTCTAAGATGAAATATAAATTATTTCTTCAGGTTTAAAAACTGACTCAATTAATAAATGAAACAACAGAATGGAATATGAATGCTGTAAATTTTATCTGCCAAAGCAGTGAATAATATTGCAACACATTTTTGTGGGTAAATGGGTGATAATTGCTTGTTTGCTTAACAGTATGCCTGGAACTCTCATGAGCTAAAGATTTACAATTGGGCAGTTCATTTCACCTTCCGATCCAGAGCAACAAAGCTGATGTTCGTTTATATTTGTATTTTGTAAGCCTAAGATTCATTTTTGTTATTGCTTGCTATTTATTTTATATTCCACACAATCACATTAAAATAAACATACATTCATAATTGCCATAATGTGCAGTTTATAGAACTGAAACAGGAAAAGTACACTTGATCTATCTCAGATCTGAAGCACTATTTTAACTCCAGATCTGAATCTGAACCAGGAGAGGATAAAAGGCAAATATCCAAGATGTGAAGCCAAGATGTGAACTTCAGAACTGAATGTGAAATGCACATCTTGATTTTGTACACTGAATATTTGATTTTTCTCTCCTCATACTTCACAACCTATAATTACCATATTTTTCGCACTATGACGCATCCGGACCATAAGATGCACATTAGCTTTAGAGGAGGAAAACAAGAAAAAAAAATCTGCCTCTGCCTCCCAAGATCCATTCGGTATTCATCTGGCTAGCATCCTTTCAGCAAACAGCCTTGTCAGCTTCAGCACATTATCGCAGTCCCAGCACATGGCTTGTCGGGGCTCTGCCCTGTTGCATCCACTACCGGTCAACTGAGCTGAGCTGCTGCCGTCGGCGGGGAACACTGGAGCCTTCACTGCCGAGCAGCTGATTGGTGGTTGGATTGGCCTCCTGGAATACCGCTGATCAGCTGTTCTAGGTGATGGGGATCGTCATTCGCTGTAATTCTCCGCTGCCGTTTGTCGCCACACCAACCCCCTTCCCCGATGCCACAATATTCGCTCTATAAGACGCACAGACATTTCCACCCACCTTTTTTTGGAGGTGAAGTGGGTATTATAGTGCAAAAAATACAGTAATTCTAGGCTTTTCAACTACCTTCCTGTCCCTCCCTTTCTCTCCGCCTCCGGTTTTATTTTTCATTTTGCCCAATGGAAAGGATTCAAAAGATTGTGCATTTGTTTGTTTGTTTGTTTGTTCATTCAATATCACCTTTTTATTAATAACTCAAGAGTGAACATACTTAATTATCTTTGCTTCTCCTATTTTCTTTGCAACAACAAACCTACAAGCTAGATTGGGCGGAGAGCGAGTGACTGGTCCAAAGTCAACCAGTGGGATTAGACTAACCACTAGACCACTGGCCACCAGCCTTTTGGTCACCAGGAACCAGTTCCATGGAGAGAGGTTCCTCCCTAGACCGGAGGAGGTGTGATTTTGTGTGCTGCCTGTATCCCACGAATGGGCTTCGTTTATTTGTGCGGCCTGTTTCTGGCCACAGACTGATGGCGTTCTATGGGCAAGTGGGAGGGGGACCCCTGCACTAGACCAAACTGGCTTTTTTTTTGCTTTTTTTAAATGTTGTCTTTATATTAGCCTAATAAAAGTATTCCTGTACAATAGTGCAACTTTTTGGAAAGTTATTGTTGAAATTATTAAGAACCTAAGGAGATCTGATAGATTAGATCAAATATACATTTAGCTCAGCACTGTATGCCCCATGGTGGTTAACTGGATGCATACTTTCTCAGCAGTACTGGTATTTAAGGTATACTGCCTGTGATGCACTGACAGCCTAGATTTCCATGAATTTAACCAATCTTTTTTTATAATTGCATGAATTGATAGCTAGCACCTTATTTGATGCCAGTAAATTCCACATATTGATTATAAATTAGACAAAGAAAGTCAAAAGTAATTTATTTGATGTTGGATAGAGAATGAATATTATATCCACTATTATTTTTGTATTTTATGATGTTATATACCTGGTTTGTGAATTGTGTACGGTATAAATAACAGTTAAATGTTTTATTCTTTTTGATGATCTGATCTTAAAACATTGAACAGTAAGAAGCTGATCTGTTTCATTGCTATGATTTTACAATTATATAGACTGAAATAGTTATACAATCTTTTTCATTGCAAGTTCTGAGTTCATAGGAGCTGCTTGTTAAATAAGCAAACAATAATTATTATTCTCCAAGAAAAACACAATGTTGCAATTAAAATTTGCAGCTGTATATTGTATCCATTAACACATCTTGGGAGAAGATGCATTAAATTATGACAAATTATTTCAGTCTATTGAAGCATTTAAGACATTGTGTATGGGGTTATTTCTATAATTCAGCCAATTATAGAAGAAGTTACCTGATATCAAGCCAGACCTCTTATCTTTGTTATTATTAAACATAAAATAACATATACAAGGGCTGTTGTTTTAATGTCTTTATAACATGGGCCTTGTTGTTTCTAATTGTAATATGTTATTATTTGCTTCCTATAAAACTCTTAAGGCCTTAAAAGTATTATTTCTCCTGAAAAGTTGCTTTCCCATGCACCCTTTGGATGTTCGTGCAAGAAGCAAAGGTTAACAGGAGGCTTGCATATCATTTATAAATGTATAAAAAGGCAATCCGTTTTTTAACTACTGCATGACAAAAAACAAAACTATTCTATGCACAGCTATTTAGGCTGCAGAGTTCCACCAATTTACAATGGCAATATTAACAGAATTTCAGTATTTGTCATATTGCTGTGCCTAGCATTTTTTCTGTTTAGAGCTACTCATTTTAACAGGTCACAATATTAAGAATATGTGATGAATGATGTAGTTTGAAAATAAATCACTGCACAATATAAGAAATAAGCATATTTGTCGCAATATTTTCATGCTATGATAGATAAAACCTGTTCAGTCCTACCTAAAACTTGCCACTATAATGCATTCTTACTAAAGAATGTGTCAAATAGACAGATGTTTTTCTTTTTAGAGATCACTGTAAATAATGCATCAACATCTGCCGTCATATAGAAAATTTTGCTTAAGAAACAAACCAATACTGTATACAAACTGAGTCTTTAAGGATACTGTAGTGTTACTCGAAACAAACTGGTGATGTGAAAAACATTTCAAATTAAAAATGCTTAAAATTCAGAACAAGAAATAATCAAAACATCTGTTTCAAACTTGGGACAGAGCATTTCAAACTTAAAACATTTTGAATTTCAATCACTTTCTATTGAGAATGTAGCCTTTAAAGTCTGTTTTTTTAAAAGTTTAAGACAGTTGTTGCAACTATTTAAATGATGTTCCAAGGTTAATGTAACCATGTTTTGAGTGCAGTATAATCAAAACATTTCCAGAATCCTTAAAATGTAGGCCTTTGAACTTGAAACATTTTGAATTTGAAACATTTTGCATACTTCTAAGAAAGATTTTTTCTTGATCCACATATCTACAAAGCAGATTTATGTGGTTGATAGTCTATAAAAATATCACAAAGTCCTGGAAAAGTAAATGCAATTGGATTCATTCCTTGTGAAAATCCTGAAAAGGAACTAGATGAGTTCATCCATAAACTTCTGACCTTTTTCCTATGTATGGCATTCTAGGCATATATAGTATTCATCAAACCAGACACTGAAAACCTAGAAATTATTTAATCTTAAATCCTTTTTAGTGTGCTATGAAATATATGAACCATTACAAATGTCTTGTAATGTCTGCAGCACAAATTCTCATGGGGAAATGGAATGCACAAAGCACTATTCGGGTAGTCACACCAAAATTACAAGCAGTAAAAAAAAAACTGTTGTAAAAAAAGATGTTAAGCCATTGAAATCAATTATCTAAGACATGCATTTTTCTCTTAAGACCCAAGAGAGGAGGGAGGAGGTGGTGATGGGATTTTGTCTTTCAAACTGCTATTGACCCACAAACTGCTTAGGGGGAATAAAGGTGAATAACATTTCAGGGGTAAGACATTTATGTGGGGGAAGATCTAAATATTTTTATGTCTGAAATAAACTTTTCAAATGGATAATCTGAACTGGTCTTTCATCAAATCAACACTGAAAACATAAAATTCTTCATTTTGATGTACTATGCATAATATTACTTATTTTAATGCTGTGATAAACAAGAAAGATGCTGTTAATTGCTGTTTCGGTTCCAGAACTATTGTTTTGTTCTAGATTTGGAATTCTATATCCTATGATATGGTTTAATAACAAAAATTATAAGATCCAAACCTTCATAATTGGTGATACTGAGATCTACCAAACACAATAATTCACTGCAGCTTCGTTGCAATATTTCCTAAATCTCACATTTTATTTCACATACACACACGCGCACACATATACACACACACACACACACAC
>JANHFT010002357.1:309598-320029 GCA_032467955.1 Pseudoxenodon macrops
AGAGAGAGAGAGAGAAAAGAGAGAGAGAGAGAGAGAGAGAGAGAGAGAACCTTCTCCTTTTGTCAAAGTTTGTAGCTCTGAGAAAGAAAAAACAATCATGCAATAGAAACACAATGTAGAGGAATTTGGATCTTTGCCATTCCAGGGAAAAGAAAATCAACAATTTGAAAGGCTGATTTCTGCTTTTGGCACAAAAACTCCAACCTTGAGACTTTGTGGCTGCAGAGCTGCTCATATTGGCTTCATGTTGCTGCTGGTGAATTTGTAAGTCTATTTGTAACAAGACCAGTTCACCCAGGATTTAGTTATGGAGGGACAGGCAGACCTGGTGTGGATGATCCAAATCCAGGTGGACAACAGAAGCGATGAGACCCTTTCTTTTATCTGTCCACTAATAGCTTTGCGCCTGTTTTTCATGCCCTATAAAGCTTCAATAGAGAAGAGAAGTACAGGAACATTTCTCTTCAGGAACATCTTCTTTACCAGACAATCTGTTGCCAAGCTGATGGGACACAAATACCTGCTTATTAAGTTGAGGCACAACAACTCTTCTAGTATGCCAGTTGTCCTGTTCTGTCCAGTTAAAGAGTGTCCCGAGCTCATTGGTGTGGTCTCCAATATAGCATTGGAATTGCATCACCATTTGGCACTGAGTGATTTCTGCCTTGATGCTCTGGACACAACTCTACACAGGGCTGCTTTGAAGGACACCTACATACTGTAATTGATTCAAAGTGCCACAACTCATTTTTTTGCCTGAAGCTCATTGCCAAGAATAAATCACATTTACATTGTAAACTCTGCATTGGTTGCCAATAAATTCTCCTGTGCCTAATCCTATAAAGCTTTATGGCTTGGTGCCAAGGTACATGTAGTATCACCTTCTCAAACCAGAGTCAACCTGTCTAAAATGAATGTTCCAGGAGGGAAAAAAACCTTCATTTTTTAAACTATAAGAGGCTGAGTCTAAACAATGTTATTCCTCAATGTTTCCAATTCTTTGGGATTTCCTCTTGAAGTTAGATTAGCCACTTCCATGATTAATTTCAGGAAGCTGATTAAAATAGAATTTTCTGGAAGGCAGTTGAGAATCAATGAGACAGTGCTATATAAGTTTATTTGCTTGGTTCTGATTGTTATTTGATGCATTTTTTTCTGGGAACATTTTAATTTGTTCTGTAATACATGGTTATTATCTATCAAGAAGATGTGAAGGTTTCAAAAGCATACAAATCTAATGACTGAATGAATGAATCTTTGCTCAATAACTGAGCAACAGTTTTATACAGGCTACAGAAAGTTTGGTTTCTAAAACATCTGTAGAAACATATTGCACAACAAAGGGTTAACATATCATAAGACTTTCTGTCTGTAACAAACCAATGAATATTTTCTTCTAGAATTTGTCAGAACATAGGCAAATTCTGGAGAGGATTAAATGAAGTATTGCTCATTGCCACTCAGCATGAGATGTAAACTTTATTAGTAAAAGATGAACTTTTTCAAAATGGAACACAGAGATTTTACTTTTTAATCAGATAAAGGAAGTACTGGCCTCACCTGGGAGATGGAATCCAAAATTGCACACTGGAAGGACCCAAAGGATGTTCCCCCCATTTTTTTTGCTTGTTTGTTTATTCAACTGAGTTTATGATTTGTGGAGCCGTGATGGATGCAGTGTTTAGAATGCAGTATTGCAGGCTAATTTTGCTGACTGCCAGGGGTTCGATCCTCACCAGCTCAGCCTTTCATCCTTCTGAGATCAATAAAATGGGAAACCAGATTGTTGAGAGCAATATGCTGTCTCTGTAAACCACTTAGAGAAAGCTGTAAAGCCCTGTGAAGTGGTATATAAGTCTAAGTGCTATTGTGATGGCTATCGGTCAACAAGTAACAGAAGCTACAATGTCTTTGATTTATTTAAAGTCCTATAACAAGGTCTGGCTCTGCAGATCTGTAACAAATCCAGTGGAAATGTAAGCTTTCTTTCTAGAATAGGCTCAATCCATTAATAAATTCCCACACATCGTCTCCCTGGGGATTACACCTAGAGCACTATGCAATTTACCTGGAATGAAACTACTTTCAATGTACCTTTCACAATTGTGGTATTTGTTCCGGTACATTATACATTTTTCACTGAGTGGTATGTCCTGAGGATTATCTAGCTTTAAGAAAGCCATGATTAACAGTCTATGATTAGTTGTTTTAACTATGAAAATGACAGGACCAGCTATTTTTCATAAGGATTCAGGCAGATCGTATTAGCTGATGCAGAGGACACCTTGTCTGAAGTTTTGTTTCTGTTCTGGTTGAATGTTTCTTGTTTTCCACATAGAAATGAGTATTTCATTAAAAAGGCAGTAACTTTGGCTATTGATGTGGATGGTAGGCATTCCCCAAATGTATTTCATAATCTTAGCCATTGTCCAGATGCTTTGAGCCTTCTTTTTTAATTGATCTTTTTATGTTTATTGCTTTGTTTTTTCCATTCATTTATACATTCATTGTTATTCTAAACCAACAGCCAGTGGCTGCATGAAGTCTCCAGCAATGTTTCTTGAGATTCCAAATCATCCTCAAACAGCATCCATGAAAACTGGTAATTTTTATATTTTGGCAGGGCAATAAGAACAGCCTTTCCAAACCAGGATGAACTATTTGGCTCAGACCATTCACTGACAGCATGACATCACCTATGACCTCTCAGTAGAGTTGTTTTAAAGAAACAGAAACAAAATGTGCAGAAACAATAATGAGCAATCCCTAAAGAGATTGCTCATTATTACAATTCATAATCTTTTGAGGGAAAAATGCCATATGTTTTGGAGTATAAGATTCTCCGAAGTATAAGATGCACCTACCTTTTTTTGGGAGGAAAACAAGAAACAAAATCTGCCTCTACCTCTGCCTCCCAGTAATTTGCCTCCTTGCAGCAAACAGCTTGTTTCAGTTTCACTTTCAGTTTCAGCATACCTGTTTAGCACAAGGGGAAAAAACTGCCTCTTCCTCCCTGCAGCCTTAAACAACTGGTAGTCAGAAGGCCGATCCAATGACAATCACCTGCTTGTGCTAATCAGGCTGTGCAGAAGCGGAAACAGGCTGTTTGCTGTTTGCTGCAAGGAGGTAAATTGCTGGGAGGCAGAGGCCAAAGGATAGGCCAACTAAAAACTATAATAAAGATATGGATTTGAACTCACAGTGTCATATAAATTTAAATATCAATGTAGTACTTCAGAGTTCTGCATTTGGAGGGAAAAAATCTTGACTGAGATGCCAGATGAACATTGGCTGGTTATTGGCAAGATTGGCAACATACTATGTCTCTTAGTCTTATTTACTCAGCTGTTTAAGAGTATAACACAATTTTGGTTTTTCCAGACCTGCAGCATTGCATTATACTATCGTTTTCTCTCTCTTGTTACATACCATAACCTTAAAATGGGATGGAGAAAACGTTCAACTGTAACTGACAAAAATTGTCCACATGGTTCTCATGCATAGATAGGAGGCACAAAACTAAAGATAATACTTAACACTGGCTTCAGAATTATTTAAAAACCAAACAAAGGATCTTCTTCTAAATCCAAGAAAAAGCAGAAAAACCACTCAGCTGGCCCTGCCTTTGGTTTGGCTGTTTCACGTCTTGCATTCTATAACTTTCTCCAGATTGATTCTGATCACCAGAAAGTCAAATACATCATCACAAAGAAAAATAAATATTTGGGTGATTAAAAGGAACACTTCCAAAACAGGCAAATATATTGCAATGGGCACTACAGTATTAATGAGAAATTACTAAAGATGTTAGTATGTCCTGTAAATATATATCTATATATCTATATATCAACCAACTTCAGCAATGCTAATTATGACAGCAACATATGTAGATGGTTGCCATTCCCTTTGCTAAGAATGTAGGGTACAGATGTAAGGTTCAGTTGATGTGGGGGAGGAGGGAGATAGCACTTTTGTGTAAATGTGTAAGAATTTTCTTGGCATAAATCTAGCCCAGAGTGAACATCTCAGGCATTACCAAATGCACAACTGAGACTGGACCAGCTCCAGAGGTGGGTTCCTACTGGTTCTATCCAGTTCTATACAACCGGTAGTAACTCCACGATGACATCACGAAGCTGGTTCTGTCGGTGTCTCCGTGGGTGCCGCCATCTTGGATTTGCTTCTTTGCATGCGCAGAAGCTAATTTTTGACTGCCGCGCGCACTCAAGGCGCAACCCTGAGCGAACTGGCAGTAAGAAGATTCAGAACCTATCTCTGACCCAGCTCCATTATGTAGCAAGAAAAAAATGTTATCCCATCAGAAGACATGACATCTAATGAACCATGGAATCACATGCAAAAGAAAATGTTTGCCAAGAAAAGAATGGATTCTTATTCACCTTTTGTCTTCTCAGGATGGATGGGAATAATTGAGATTTTTTTTTCATTATAGGTTGATTCATTTTATTTCTTGCAAGATAAAAATCAACATCGTGGGGGTTGTTATCTTTTGGAAAGCTTTTCCTCTCATTAATATATTTTAATAAACAATTTGATTGTAGGGTCATGATTCAACCTTGCTATTTTTGTCCTTTTCTTCAGCTGCTTAGTTGTCTTTCATTCCAACTAGTTGAACATATCAGAAATATAATTTTGTTCTGACTCTGCTTTTGAATTTTTGAAAGAGGTATGATTGGGACATTCTGGAGACTATCTGCTTTGATTCAAATCTAAACATGATCCTTACTTCAAAAAACCGAAAGCTTTATTAACAAGTAAATATCTCCTTATTATTTTGATATTTGGTTTTTGGTAAAATTAAGATATATTAAGAATATTTTTTAGCTCTCAGATAGCTCTTAATAAAGAAATATACTTATGTCGTTTTAGAACAAGGGGTCCGTGAATTTTTATCTATTTACATTTATGCATATTTATAAAAACCTGCCTTTATGCTGCTCCATGATCTACCAAATTGCAGAATAAAAGTAATATTGTTCCATCACTTCTTTGTAACCCTCAAGATCGATTAATATTAATAAGTATGGTTCTCCAGAAATTTAACCTGCCCTAAAGTTTAAATACAGGGATTCCAGTTTAACTGGTATTACTAACTGTATTCTGAGACTGAAATTTAGGATAGAATAGGGCGGGGGTAGGGTAGGGTAGAATAGAGTAGATTAGAGTAAAATAATAATAGACTGGACTGGACTGGACTGGACTGGACTGGACTAGACTAGAATATTCTTTATTGGCAAAATATGATTGTACATACAAGGAATTTGTCTCTGGTGCAGAAGCTCTCAAACAAAATGTACAGAATTAGATTATGGTATACTTTTCTTTAATCAGACAGATGACTTTGAATGTAAATTATGGGCACAGGAACTGCAGAACAGAATGCTTCTGTTCCTAACTGAAAGTCAACGGGGAAGCAAATACTTCCACTTGATAGATTATGTGTCTTGATAGTTCCTATCTTATAGGAATCAATGTTTTCTTGTCAGTGAAGGAGTTAGACCATGTGTAGAAAGGGGACACAAAAGAAATTCTAGTCCCTTGTGGGATGTAATGTTCTCTTAGTTGATATTACTAGCCTTCCTTTATCCTGTTGTGTGCCACAAAACCTGAACATGTGTTACATGCCTTCAGGCATTTGCTGCTGAATCTACTTATGCAGAAGAAAGCAGCATATATAAAAACATATGACAGTGTAACAACAGAACATAAATGCTCAGAATTATTTCTGCTTTTTATGTGGTATTTGTGATTATTATAGCAAAAACATTTGAGAGGGGGGGAAATCCACAATACCTTATTTATCTGGAATTACGTAAAATAATTCCTGCCCTATTCCCTAATAGAAAATTAGACCGGAAAAATAATCTCATCCTTTATTCTGTTGTTAGTAAAACTAAGAAGATCCTCCTCTTTAGAAAATAAATCATTTGGGGAAAAATTACTTTTCTTTTCAAATAAATGTAGCATGAAAAATATTCTAATAAATGTAATACATATAAAAATAAATTGGAAACTAGTAAGAACCTAACTGAGTTAAACTATGATATGTTAATTCAGGCTAATTGAACTACAATTCACAATTAATAGAGAATATTAGAATATTATTTCTAAATTCTTTGATGACCTTTGTGATAACAGTCAGATTATCAAATCACTCTAACCCTTTTTTAAAAATATAGACATCCCTTTTGGGCTATAAACTGCTCTGTGTTTGATTGTTTCTGTTATTTATTGATCAACCAGAATAATGCTTAACAGAATTTCAGCTGCATTAGAAGAAAGGGACAGTACATTGTATTCATTTATTACGTGTGTTTGTGTGCATACACAAATGCGTGCACGCATGTATGCAAACTATGCAGTTTCTTCTGTTCCGCAACACTCAGTAGAGGTACTCTTGAAAGGTAGAGATTCTCTGGAGTAGCATGAGAAATTATATAAAGGGTACATTTATTTACTTTACAAATTATATCCCTTCTTTTGCCTATAGGCACTCAAGGTGGGTAGCAATTTAAAAAAGCATCTAAAATCCCCCCAAACAGTTAACGTAATCATTAATGTAAATCTGATTGAAATGGTCTGCCTGAAGAGAAAGGTCTTGATTACTACATAATAATATAAGCATGCCCCATACTGATTAGTCCAAGGCCCATCTTGGCTCTGGTTTTTTTCCTCCCACAAAGGCTACATCATAAACAAACAGGAGATGAAGATATGCCCATCATCCATCATTGGTCCCTTGCAGCTGATATTTTCAGAAATGAAGCCCCAAGTCAGAGAAACATGGCATCTTAAAGAAAAGCCTTCACAGATCGTCCTCCATGCACTTCTCTAAATCTCTCAATTGGATAAATTTTCCTGAAGTTGAAAAAATGGGAGCTGACTACAATATTCAAGAGAAATTACTTCATAGGTTTAATGCTTTACAATCAGACTTAGAAAGGGAGGTTTTGAAAGAACTTCCTGATTGACTTTAAGATGTAGTACCGGTAGTAATATCTCAGCTGCAAACAAGGAAAAACTGTAACCTTAACTTTTAATAGTTAAGTCTTAAAACGTTTAGGCTTTGAGATTAAGCAACTACAAAAAATACTAATTAGTAAGCAATGCAGGAGGATTAAAAAAAAAAAAGATCGGTGTTTATGTACTCAAGTTAGCATGTTGTACACTTATTGAAACATCTGAACAATCCCCACTGAATTTAATTGTAATATAATCAAGTCACAAATAACTTATGATAGGTCTGAGTTGTTCAGGAGCAGTCATAACTGGTGCACAAGAGTTGGTGTACCAATTCATTATTTGTTGGTGCCATCTGAAGAGCCAAAGTTAGTTGGCAGTCAAGCAGTACTTTTAGGCTATAGGTAACAGAGGGAAAGTAGTGAAGAAAGAATAAGACAGAAGCAAATGCTTCCCAGAAATTACCTTGAGGGAAATGTGCTTACATTTTGAAAATAATCTTTTTGATTTTTACCATAAAATAGATAAAGCATGATCAATATTCTGAAAGTCTTTTTATATGAGGCAGAAAGCTCATTTAAAACGTGACATCTACCAACAAGATTTTTTTTAATATCATGAAAAAATGGATACTTGTTTTAAAGGAGTTTGAAAGTCAGATTAAAAAAACCAAACTCATCCTCAAATCTCATGTATACCAGGTATAAATTATTTGATTTGCTTATTAAAATTATTTGTGCATAGTTAAACTAGAGGACTTTAAACAATTAGCTTTTTAAAAGAAACATAAATCAGTCCTCCTTTATTAATCTTCCATTATTTATTATTTTAAAGATATATTTACCATGGCTTTCCCCATCTTTTTATCTTTTGTATTGTTCAGCAGTAAATCCAAAAGGTCAAGCTGGTAGATGTAACCATGGGATAACATCTCTGCCCTTTTTTGTACATGTATGCAACATATGCAAAAAGGAGCAAAGGTTTGATGCCATTTTGACTTTTTTTTTTTTTTGGCACATCCTGCATCCCCCAGACATCCTTGTTTAAAACAGTCAATTTTGCATTTATATTGTTCTGATTTGTTCTCTCTCTCTCTCTCTCTCTCTCTCTCTCCTTCCCTCCTTCTGTCCTTCCTGCTCTCATTATTGACTCCAGGTGATTGCTTGACTAGGCCCTGCTTCTTAGGGAGTGAGAGACAGAATGACTGGCCCAAGGTCACCCATTTGACTTTATGCCTACAATGGGACTACAACATATGATGTCTCATTTTCTGCACTGGTGTCTTAACTCCTACACCAAAATTTAGTATTTGCAATCAGTAAAATAGTTGTCAGTATCTACCGCTTAAAAACAAACCAAAGCATGTCATTTCTTTATTCAACGAATCTTATTTTAAATTCCGCTTTGTGGAAATAGATCAAGTATACTCCTAAGTGTTTTTTGGTTCACAACTTGTTAGCTTTTCCACTGTTTGAATTTCAGCAAGAGTGCCAAAATAATTTCATAGCTTAACTTTAAAATTAAGGCATAGAATTTCTCTTTGATTCTTGTATTGATTTGAAGGCAACTCTAAACCTTTCCAGAAAAGCTTCACGTTTTGAAACAACAATTACCTGATCTCTAAAAGAAGTTTTGTTTGGCTGCTGTAATTGGCATTGGGACTGTTTATGGTAAATGCTTAAGTTTCCTTTGGAAATGTACCTTGAAAAAAGAAGGATGAAAATGACATATTTTGTCTTTCTTTCTTCATTTTTATCTGTTATATTTTTACTGTTATTTTGAGACTGACTGTGAGAAGTTCAGAGAACGATCACTCTGCCATTAATGAATACCTTAAATTTATAACATTCTACTAGATCACTTGTGCCTAATAGCTAATTTTAGATCCTTGAAGGTTATGACATGAAAGGCTGCTCTTTATTTTCAGCATTACCACTTATAAATTGTAGAGCATCTTTTTTTAAAAATAAAACTTGCAAGATTATTTACAGTGTTTGCAAGTGACAGCTTTAGGAAGCAGGCAATAATCTTCATTTTATTGCTCAGAATCAAGATGTAGAAAAAAGACTAGTTAAACACTTTTACACTAATGGTCCTATAGCAGATGTGGGGTGATGAGTTGCTTCTTCCAGTTCCAGCTGTCTAATCGATTTGACAACAATGGATTCTGTTACTTTGAATTATTTATTTTTTTAAAATTATACTCTGCTTTTCCATCAGAATTGAAGTCTGAGACAGCTATTAATTGCAATTGAGATCAATAAGGTGTCTCTCTAAATGTATTTGGAATAGATATAGACATCCACACAAGTGACGAATAACCCAGCTTAATGGATGTGAAGATGATTGGACTTCTATTCATTCTAGAGTGCTTGGATGATCTTTCTGTAGACGCAGTAGAAATAGAAAACAAATTAATTGGTGACCAACATAGTATTTTGATTTCCAATAAGTCTCTACAACCTGTGTTTATACTGAGTTAAATTCATCCTATATCCTATAAAGTATAGATTGATGCCTACTGGGACTTGGGGAAATTAATGGTTGACAGAAAAGATAAAGAGTTCCCCTGTCCAGTTGTTTCTGACTCTAGGGGGTGGTGCTCATCTCTGTTTCTTAGCCAGGGGCACCAGTGTTATCTGAAGACACTTCCATGATCATGTCGTCAGTATGAGTATATGCTGAGGTGCACAGAACATGCTTACCTTTCCATTGAAGGGATACCTATTTATCTACTCTCATTGGCATATTTTTGAACTGCTAGGTTGGCAGGAGCTGGGGCAAGTATCAGGAGCTCACACTGTCACATGGCGCTTGGATCTTGAACCCAAGCTGCCAGCTTTCCAGTTGACAAACTCAGTGTCTTTAACTGCTAAGCCATTGTGCCTCCTTAATGGTTGAGAGAACCAAGGGTCAAAGCCAAAGCCAAGGGGCACCAACATTCACAATAGACAAAGCCACCTAAATACAGTTCCCTTTCATCTCCCCCCTCAAGCTTTTGTCTGCCAAGTATTAGTTATATAGCATCTAACCACACTGAAAAATAGTATAGTATATATATATACTTTGAGTATATAGTATATGTGTCAGGGTTTCAAGTAACACCCTCAACAGAATCAAAACTCCGAGGCAGGCATCTTCCTCAAGGCATGAATTTATTAGAAATGTCATATTGGCACATCTGGGAAAACTCAAATCTGAAAGCCCCTGGGTTTTCCCCACCCAAAGTAAAATCAAAGTTCCTTCCCCTCCATCCACATGTGCATCACATGGTCCAATCAGATTACTGTCCCAACCAGTGGTGACATTCAATTTTTTTTACTACCGGTTCTGTGGGCATGGCTTGGTGGGCATGGCAGGGGAAGGATACTATAAAATCTCCATTCCCACCCCACTCCAGGAGAAGGATATTACAAAATCTTCATTCCCTCCCCATTCCAGGGGAAGGTT